>DWRH01000017.1:0-60429 GCA_022318365.1 Anthoptus insignis
CTTCAGAACCTTTTTCAAAGGTGACATAAGGCAGTTTTTCAATATCAGCATCAGCGACAGGCACATTGAAACGGTCACGAATGTAACGTACACCGTCCATGTTCATTTTTTTCACCTGATGGGCGATGTTTTTACCTTCTGCAGTTTCACCCATACCATAGCCTTTCACGGTATGAGCCAGAATCAGTACCGGTTTACCTTTGGTATCCTGCGCTTTCTTCAGTGCTGCAAAGACTTTCTTCGGATCGTGTCCACCACGGTTCAACGCCCAAATCTCATCGTCGGTCATATCTTTGACCAGCGCAGCCGTTTCCGGATATTTGCCAAAGAAGTGCTCACGCACATAGGCACCGTTACGGGATTTGAAGGTCTGATAGTCACCATCAACGGTTTCATTCATCAACTGAATCAACTTACCGCTGGTATCTTTACGCAGCAGTTCATCCCAACGACCGCCCCAGATAACTTTAATCACTTCCCAGCCGGCACCGGCGAAGATACCTTCCAGTTCGTTGATGATTTTACCATTACCGGTTACCGGGCCATCAAGGCGCTGCAGGTTACAGTTAATGATAAACACCAGGTTATCCAGTTTTTCACGCGTAGCGATGGTGATAGCACCTTTAGATTCAGGCTCATCCATCTCTCCGTCACCCAGGAAGGCATAAACGGTCTGCTGTGCGGTATCTTTCAATCCACGGTGTGACAGGTATTTAAGGAATTTAGCCTGATAAATCGCCCCAATTGGCCCCAGTCCCATTGATACAGTCGGGAACTGCCAGAAATCAGGCATCAGTTTTGGATGAGGATAGGATGATAATCCTTTACCATGCACTTCCTGACGGAAATTATTCATCTGCTCTTCAGTCAGACGGCCTTCGAGGAAGGCACGTGCATACACCCCAGGAGAAATATGGCCCTGGAAATAAACCAGGTCGCCACCGTCCTTGTCATTACGTGCCCGGAAGAAGTGGTTGAAACAAACTTCATACACTGTCGCCGCAGACTGGAATGAGGACATATGACCACCCAATTCCAAATCTTTTTTCGAAGCCCGAAGCACTGTCATGATAGCATTCCAGCGAATCGCAGAGCGAATACGTCGCTCCAGGGATTCATTGCCTGGATAGGCTGGTTCATCTTCCAGCGCAATAGTGTTGATGTAGTTGCTGGCACCCGCTGATGCCGCCACTTTTACTCCACCTTTACGGGCCTCATTCATAACCTGATCAATCAGGAACTGCGCGCGCTCAACACCTTCTTCACGGATGACCGATTCGATCGCCTGTAGCCAGTCGCGAGTTTCGATCGGATCCACGTCATTGGGTAAACGTTCTGACATGGGGGTATTCCTTATCTGTGTCTCTTACATTGAATTTTCAGGAACCACTACTCTCCGCTCCTGGCTTTTTCTCACCAGTTTCAGTATAGACGGCTCCCTCGTTTTCCCCCCATCCATCACACCAATTGCGCAGTATGCGAATATCCATCAACCATCACTGAGATCAGCAGTTGACATCAGATACCCGGCAACTGACCACGATGCCTGAAATGAAGGGCGAGTTTTTGCGTAACTAACGCGTTATTCCTTGTTGCTGAATACGTCGTAACGAGCGCGCCCTGCGGCTCTGTTCACGGCTGATATTCAGCAATATTTCCTCGATAAACGCCAGATGACAATGCGAAGCCTCGCGAGCCTTTTCAGGTTCGCGAGCCATGATCGCCTCGAACACGCTGGCGCGGTGACCGCTCACTTTTGCCAGCATCTCCCGGCGCGAGTAGAGCAATTCAAAATTTTGTTGAACATTCTGTTTCAGCATCGGTCCCATGCAACGCAGCAAATGCAGCAATACAACATTATGCGCGGCTTCTGTTACCGCGATTTGATACTGCAGCACCGCATCTGCTTCCGCACCGAGATCACCTTCATTTTGCGCAAGTTGAATTTGTACATGACAGAATTTGATGCGCTCTAAGTCCT
The DNA here is from genome assembly GCA_022318365.1 of Anthoptus insignis. NCBI lineage: Eukaryota > Metazoa > Arthropoda > Insecta > Lepidoptera > Hesperiidae > Anthoptus > Anthoptus insignis. The sequence continues at coordinate 1,982 of DWRH01000017.1, forward strand.
CATCAGTACCCCGCAGGGCTGCATAATATGCAGCAATCCCTTCCAGTGCATGACGGGTTTCCAGCAAATCAAACTGCGATTCAGGATGATTATCCAGTAAGCTGATGAGAGGATCGCTGAAACTTTGCCAAAGATGGGACTGAACAAAAGTTCCCCCCCCCTGACGACGCAAAAGCAGACCTTTTGCTTCAAGCCGTTGAATGGCTTCACGCAAACAGGGACGTGACACCTCAAATTGTTTTGCCAGTTCACGTTCAGGAAGCAATTTCTCACCGGGACGCAATGACCCCTCCATGATCAGAGACTCCAGTTGCCGCTCAATAGCTTCAGACAACCTCGGCTGACGGATTTTACTGTAGGCCATGATCCCTTCTTCTGTCATTCCGCGCGAATTGGTCATACCAATTGAATAAATTTGTCTGGTAAACTAACAAACTATTCACCTGATGTCCATATGGTCAACCGCCACCTATTGCTTTTGTGCGCCTGACATTCCGCTGAGTTTCTGATCGCTTTTTATCCACACCTTCGAGGGTAAGCTATCAGGAATAAAAAATGCCTTATTTTCACCAGCAATAAACGCACAAAAAGAGAAAGCAAGTGCATTGTGATTCACTTATCACTATTCTGATGCCAGGGATAGCCTGGCCCCGCTATTTTCCCCCTGACAAATGTAACGTTTTCATTCCGTATGCTGGAATCAAAATATAACAGGCCGTATTACCAGGTAAAAAAATAACGATATAACGAGGTTTATATGCAACAACAACAAGGCGAATCGCTGCAACGCGGCTTAAAAAATCGCCATATCCAGCTTATCGCTCTCGGCGGTGCAGTGGGTACCGGTCTGTTTCTGGGCATTGCCGATACTATTCGTATGGCTGGACCGTCAGTATTGCTGGGGTATGCCATTGGCGGTTTTATCGCTTTTATGATCATGCGCCAATTGGGAGAAATGGTTGTCGAAGAGCCAGTGGCAGGATCGTTCAGTCACTTTGCTTATAAGTACTGGGGGAACTTCGCTGGTTTCGCCTCTGGCTGGAACTATTGGATCCTCTACGTTCTGGTAGCAATGGCGGAACTGACTGCTGTAGGAAAATATGTGCAGTATTGGTATCCCGAGATTCCGACCTGGGCATCGGCTGCAGTATTTTTCATCGCGATCAATGCCATTAATCTCACCAACGTAAAAGTATACGGCGAGATGGAATTCTGGTTTGCCATCATCAAAGTGGTCGCAGTGGTGAGTATGATTCTGTTTGGTGGCTGGTTACTGTTCAGTGGAAACGGTGGCCCTCAGGCATCAGTAACTAACCTGTGGGATCGTGGTGGCTTCTTCCCCAACGGTACGATGGGTCTGGTGATGGCCATGGCGGTAATCATGTTCTCTTTCGGTGGGCTTGAGCTGGTAGGTATTACAGCAGCGGAAGCAGATGACCCACAAAAAAGCATTCCGAAAGCCACTAATCAGGTACTTTACCGCATCCTCATCTTCTATATTGGTTCACTGACAGTCCTTCTGTCGCTCTATCCGTGGACCAACGTTATTACTGGCACCAGCCCTTTTGTTATGATTTTCCATGACCTGGGTGATGCCCTGGTAGCCAATGCACTGAATGTGGTGATCCTCACGGCCGCCCTGTCGGTATATAACAGCTGCGTTTATTGTAATAGCCGCATGTTGTTTGGTCTTGCCCAACAGGGAAATGCACCCAAAGCACTACTCAGCGTCGATCAACGTGGTGTACCGGTAGTGGCAATTCTGGTTTCTGCCTGCGCAACGGCATTTTGTGTGCTGATTAACTATCTTATGCCTGCGGAAGCTTTTGGCTTACTGATGGCACTGGTGGTATCGGCGCTGGTGATCAACTGGGCAATGATCAGCGTAGCACACCTTAAATTTCGCCAGGCGAAAGCTAAGCAAGGTGTTTCTACACGGTTCAAGGCACTGTTTTATCCACTGGGTAACTGGATCTGTCTCGCATTTCTGGCCGGTATTTTAGTGATCATGGCGATGACCCCAGGAATGGCGATTTCGGTATGGCTGATTCCGGTCTGGTTACTGATTCTCGGGCTGGGTTTTCTGATTAAGAACAAAAAGTCCGCGAAAACGCACTAATTTTGTCGATTACAGCACCGTTGTAATCCATGCTAAAAAACAGGGCGGTATCTGTCACAGATATCGCCCTTTCTGTTGAGACAGTGTTAACACTGTCTATCTGACCTTTCCTCTGTCATTAAAATAATCGCTTTGTTACACTCTGACTGTAACGGATTAATGCTGAGAAATACCCGATCTCAGCCTCTTCCATAGGGTATTTCTCACACTAAAGCACCATAGATAGTCAATAATGCAACGATAACCACCAGTACCACAGAGACTTTTTTTGCCAGTGCAACCGCTATCCGTGGCGTTTCAACACTGTCTGAATGGGTTTCTCGTGATAATGAAAATTGTGCCAGTCCGGTGAGCACACAATAACCAGAAGTCTTCCAGTTAGTTAAGCTATCAAACCAGGCCGGGAGTGCTTTTTCGCCATGACCTAACAAAGCGTAAGCTAATCCAACCAGCCTTACCGGTAACCAGTCTATCCAGTGCAATAAAGTATCAACACCGGTGCTCATTCTCACCGATGGTGACTGATGACGCGCCAGCCAGCTTTGCCATGCGCGTAAAAAAGCATAGCCAACTAACAGCACCGGGCCACAGCTCCCTCCTACGACGAACCAAAATAGCGGGGCGAGATAAAAACGATAATTAATCCATAGCAGGGCATTTTGCAGATTCGCCAGCGGCGGAAGTGTGTCACCTTCAGGTACCAGACCGTGAATCAACGTCAGTTCTTCTTCCATCGCGTCACTGGCCTGTGAATCTTTCTGACTGGCTGCTTTAAGATAAGCATGATAGTGCAGGCGTGTACTTCCCGCACCGACACATAACAAACCAGTGGCTATCCAGAACAGCAGGAGCAGAGCACCAAAGAACCACCCTTTCAACAACAATAGCCCCAGAGCCACGATGACCATAACCATGAACATCATCAGTAACGTCATCGTCAGGGAGAATTTCCGGCAACGTTGGAACAATGGCGTGAGATAGTGCTCGAATTGCCAGTGCTCGCCCAGTTTAAATAAACGTTCCCAGCCCAGTACCAGAAGTAAAGTAAATAACGTCATCACTACGACTCCTCAGCAGAGAATGATGCACTGGTTTCTGCCAGGGCAGTAAGATAATGCATCCAGTCAAATGCATGCCCCGGATCACTTTTTCTGCCTGGTGCAATATCGCTGTGTCCAACAATATGGCGAGCCATTTCCGGGTACACACTGAACAGGGTTTTACTCACCCTGATTAATGCCTGATATTGTGCTGCGGTATAGGGGCAGGTATCCGTTCCCTCCAGCTCAATACCGATAGAAAAATCATTACACTCCGTTTTCCCCTGATAACAGGAAACCCCGGCATGCCATGCCCGCTGATGGAAAGGGACATATTGCACGATTTCGCCATCACGACGAATCAGACAATGTGCTGAAACGCGCAGTCCGGCGATCGCAGAGAAAAAAGGATGTGCTGCCGTATCCAGTGTTCCACTAAATAATGCATCAATCCATGGACCACCAAATTGTCCTGGCGGCAAACTGATATTATGAATCACCAACAACGAAGGTTCTACTTCTGCCGGACGGTCATTATAATGTGGTGAAACTACCCGCCTGACGCCTGATAGCCATCCTGCCTGCAATTGCATGCTGTGTCTCCCGGAATCGAATACTTGCTATGCGGACATACTGCATTTTATCACCCTCCATCAGGATAAGATAAAACTGCCCGATCGCCACAAAGGTTAATCTTCCTCTTGCACTGCCCAATGCTTCATTTCTTCAGCAATGAACCAATTCACTAAATCGCGGTAGAGACCTTCAATCAGATCGGCACTCAATCCTTGCGCCTCTGCCCATTCCCTGCGTTGTGCTAACATCGACTCAAAACGCCCTGATGCCTGTACCTGCGTGGCACTTTTTTTGAACTTTGCCGCTGCTTTCACGTACGTAAAACGTTTTCCCAACAGAGTAATCACGGTGTTATCCAGTGCATCGATACACTCCCTGATTTCTGCCATATCCACACACTGACTGGCACTTTTTTGTTTTGCCAGTAACGATGTGATGTTCTTGCCTGTTTCTTTCATTGATCTAAACCTCAGCGGGGAAATTTAAGTCGATACTGCTTATTTTTATTAACGCACGGCGGATTCTAATAAACAAGACGTAAACCTACCCCATTATTCCGCCCTGTCAGACGGCGAACAAGCCCTTCTGTCGGCCCTCACTGGTAATGCTTTCATGAACAGGCTAGCATTACTAAAAATGATTTTATTTTCAGCGGAGAGTAACAATGACCAGCCGTAACTACGATCAACAACGCCGCCGCTCTGCCCTGATGGATCGTATCGAGGATGATATTCCCCCCTGCGTTTCACAGGCGCTGCGTGAAGATCTCGGCGGTACCCTCGATCCAGCACAAGATATTACTGCGGCGTTGATCCCCGCGCAGACGCAAGGCCATGCCACTATTATCAGCCGTGATCCCGGCATTTTTTGTGGCAAGCGCTGGGTAGAAGAAGTGTTTATTCAATTAGGTAATCAGACTGAACTGAACTGGCACATCACAGATGGTGAGCCAATCATCGCTAATCAACCGCTGTTGGAGATGACGGGATCCTCAGCACAAATCCTGACTGCCGAACGCACTGTACTTAATTTCATCCAGACACTTTCCGGTGTTGCCACAGAAGTGAAACGCTACACCGGGTTCCTTACCGGCACCAGAGCACAACTACTTGATACGCGTAAAACCGTTCCTGGTCTGCGGACGGCATTAAAATACGCTGTACTCTGTGGTGGCGGAGCCAACCACCGTCTGGGCTTGTCTGATGCCTTTCTAATCAAAGAAAATCATATCCTGGCTATGGGCTCAATAAAAAAAGCCATCGAACAAGCCTCATGGCTTAATGCCGATATTCCCATCGAAGTCGAAGTAGAAAACCTCACTGAACTGTCTCAGGCCATTGAGGCCGGTGCTGATATTGTGATGCTGGATAACTTCACATTGGATGATATGCGTCAGGCAGTTACCTTTAATGCCGGACGCTCGTTACTCGAAGTCTCCGGTAATGTCACTGATGAAACGCTGAGAGAAATTGCTGAAACCGGAGTAGATTTTATCTCCGTAGGCGCACTGACCAAACATATCAAAGCACTCGATCTCTCACTTCGCTTTCAATAAACCCGAAGAATAGCCATCGCTGCACCGGTGGTTATTTTTTTACTGTCTTGCAGGCCAGCTCACGAATCTATTGCCGCATCACCGTAACGAAAAAAGAGTCTGACATCCCCCTGCGCAATTCTTCTCCTCACCGATAGTCTTCTTACCCTGACCACCAGCAAACTCCGGTTTTTATCTGTGGGAAGGACGATTTTGATGAATCAACAAACTGGCTTTACACTGATCGAATTGATGGTAGTCATCGCCATCGTGGCGATTCTCAGCGCGATTGGTATTCCAGCCTATCAGGGCTACCTACAAAAAGCAGCACTGACCGATATGCTGCAAACTGCCATTCATTACAAAACTGCCGTCGACTTATGTGCGATGGAACATGCCAGTAGTGAACCCTGTTCAGCGGGTGAGCAGGGTATTCCTGCGGAACAGTCAACTCGTTATGTTTCAACGGTATCGGTAAATGCTGGCACCATTACCCTTTCTGGTCAGTCAACCCTCGCGGGATTACAGGTGATCCTGCGACCTCAGTGGCAACAGGATGAAGGGCAGCTACGCTGGCAACGGCACTGTGATACCCGCCAGAACAGCCAGAAAACGGCCTGCGAGAGCTTATTCCGCTTTGGTGACACCGCGGGAAATGACGCATGATGACAACGCCTCGCCTGGAAACACTCACCAGCCTCTGTCAGCAATATCGGACTATTATTCTCTCTTCCTCACCTGAGCGTCTGCAAATTGCCATGGAGACCCCTCCCACAGCGGAGATGATGGCAGCGCTGCGTTTTGCCACCCCGGCCAGTATTGATATCGAATACTGGTCATCCACTCGACTCCTGCAATATGCTAAAGAACACCAGCTGAGCTGGCTAACAGATATGCCTGTGCTAACTGAGGCTGGTGCGACCGCACAGATTGATGCTTTCCTGCATCTGGCCTGGCAGCGTCATGCTTCTGATCTTCATCTGGAACCCCGAGAAAACACGCTACAGCTTCGCTTACGTATCGATGGTGTCTTGCATGATATCGCGCTGAATATACAGAGTTCACACGCCGCACTGATTTCAAGATTAAAAATCTTAGCCGGCCTTGATATTGCTGAACGACGTTTACCACAGGATGGGCAATTCACTGCTCAGATACAGGGGGAGAACTTCTCTTTCCGTTTATCGACCCTGCCGACACGCTTTGGTGAAAAAGCCGTTATCCGTATTCTGGAAAGTGACAGTCAGTCTGTGACACTGGAGAGCCTGGGGATGCCAGCACGCACTCTGGCACGTTATCGTCAGGCGCTCTCATTACCTCAGGGACTCATCCTGGTTACCGGACCGACAGGAAGTGGTAAAACGTTCACACTATACAGTGGTCTGAGCTGGCTTAATTCCCCACAGCGTAATATTTGTAGCGTTGAGGATCCTGTCGAGATCCCCCTCAGTGGAATTAATCAAACCCAAACTCATAGCAAAATTGGGCTTGATTTTAGTCGAATATTACGCGCCCTGCTCAGACAGGATCCTGATGTAATCATGCTGGGGGAGATCCGTGATGCAGAAACAGCAGAAATTACTATTCAGGCTGCCCAGACAGGACATCTGGTACTGTCAACATTGCATACCAACTCCACCACTGAAACCATTACCCGCCTGCGTCAAATGGGCATTGCCAGCTATCTGCTGGCTTCGGCACTAAAACTGATTATTTCCCAGCGTCTGGTACGTCGCCTCTGTCAGCATTGCCGACAACCCGCAGAAGCTATTGCCCACTTCCCCACCTCACTGTGGCCAGGCACAGTACAAAACTGGCAGGCAACAGGCTGTGAGCACTGTCATGGAGGTTTTCACGGACGACTGGCACTCTTTGAGCTGTTGCCCGTCACTGCCACTATCCAGAATGCCATCATGGCGGAACAAAGTGCAGAAGCCATCAACCAACTCGCCACTAAGCAAGGCACGCAACCACTACTGGTCGAAGGACTACATTATGTTAATCGCGGCGAAACCTCTCTTGAAGAGCTTTACCGGGTAATAGGCCCCCAGCATGTCTGAATATCGCTTCTACTGGAAAGGTATTAATGCACAAGGCCAGGAAGTGGATGGTTTTCTCCGCAGTAGCTCACGGGCTGTGGCTATTGCCGCCCTGTTACAGGACAATATTATTCCGCTCAGGCTGGCACGTCAGACGAGTAAACTGAAACGCCAGGCAGCAACGCAAAATATATATCTGTTCAGGCAACTGGCAACCTTATTGCACGCCGGACTCACGCTTTCAGAAAGTTTGCTACTGATCGCTGACAGTGAAATACACCCTGAATGGCGAGCCCTGTTACATGATTTGCAACAACAGATCGCCCAGGGTTTGCCTTTTTCTGGCGCGCTGATCCGCTGGCCTGATATTTTTCCACCTCTTTATGCTGCCTTGATCGGCATTGGCGAAATAACCGGGAATCTTGATGTCTGTTGCCAACGACTGGCACAGCAACAGGAACATCATCAATGCCTGCAAAACAACGTACGCCGGGCAATGCGTTATCCCGCTTTCACCTTAATTATTGCCCTGCTGGTCAGTATTGGTATGCTGACCTGGGTACTACCTGAATTCGATGCCATTTATAAAAGCTTCAATGCGCCACTGCCATTTTTCACCCGCCAGATCATCAGCCTGTCTGATTACCTTCGACATGATGGCCTGTTAAGTGTCACCATCGCGAGTAGTGCCTGGTATGGAGTACGCATCGCCTATCGGCGCAATGTGGTGTGGCAACGTTTTGCACAGAGATGGTTGCTTAAAATACCGTTATCAGGGAAATTAACCTGCTTCAACCAGCTGAGTACTATTTTTTCCACTCTGGCACTGACACAACAAGCGGGATTAACCTTACCTGATAGCCTGCGAGCAACGGCAAATGTCATCTCGCAGCACCTCTGGAAAGACGCGGTTCAATCACTGCATGCTCATATCGTCAACGGCAATCCACTTAATACCCTGTTACTACAACATGCGCTTTTCCCCCCACTCTGCCACCAGATGATCAAAGCGGGGGAAACATCAGGAACACTCGACACCATCATGAGTAAACTGGCAGAAATTTATTACCGTGAAGCCCAACAGCGGGCTGATAATTTAACTGCAGCACTGGAACCTGTGATGATGTTACTGGTCGCTATCATTGTGGGTACGCTGGTCATCGCCATGTATTTGCCTTTATTCAATTTGGGCGATGTTCTCGGCTAAAACAGCGCATCAGCACAAATCAGCTCCCCCGGTTAAAAACTGAATTTTCCTGTTCAGCAACCCGTATAAAAGTAGTTCTCTTGGTCAGTTCTTTCAGGCGTTCAGCGCCGACATAAGTACAGGCAGAACGTAATCCACCGAGAATATCTTTCACCGTATTCTCAACCGGACCGCGCAGAGGAAGTCTGACGGTTTTTCCTTCGGCAGCACGGTAATCTGCTACTCCACCAGCATGACGCTGCATCGCAGAAGTGGAGCTCATGCCGTAAAACAGCATCAATTTTTCTCCCCCTTGTTCCACTACCATGCCCTCACATTCATCATGCGCGGCAAACATTCCGCCGAGCATAACAAAATCAGCGCCTCCACCGAAGGCTTTTGCTACATCGCCCGGTACAGAACAACCGCCATCACTGACAATTTGTCCACCTAATCCGTGCGCGGCGTCAGCGCACTCAATAACCGCCGACAATTGAGGATAACCAACCCCGGTTTTTACCCGCGTAGTGCAGACTGAGCCAGGACCGATACCCACTTTGACAATATCGGCACCAGAGAGAATCAACTCTTCTACCATCTCGCCCGTGACCACATTACCAGCACAAATCGTTTTATCCGGGAACCGCTCACGTACACGTTGCAGAAACTCGACAAAATGTTCTGAATAACCATTCGCCACATCAAGGCAAATAAAATTAAGTGCGGGAGAGAGCGCCAGCGTCTGCTCAAGGCGGGAAAAATCATCATCAGAGGTACCGGTAGAAACCATCACATGACGTAAGACGTTATCTGACGCACTACGGACAAAATGTTGCCATTGCGCAAGGGTATAGTGTTTATGCACTGCGGTCAGAAGATCAGACTCCGCCAACACCGTCGCCATGCTGAAGGTGCCTACGGTATCCATATTCGCCGCAATAATCGGTATTCCTGACCACTGTTTCCCTGAATGGCGGAAAGTAAATTGCCTTGCCAGTTCAACTTGTGAGCGGCTTTTCAGTGTCGAGCGTTTCGGGCGAATCAGGACATCCTTGAAACCCAGTTTTATATCTTCTTCAATACGCATCTCAGACTCCTGATGAATTAAGGTAATACCATGAGCTATTGTGATTCATCATCGTAGCATACTGCGGAAAATTATCCCGTTAAGCGTGCGAAAACAGCCTGAGTTAGGCTACAATCGTTGCCATTCCGATAATTTGTTCATTCCGGCAAGAGAAAACTGTAAAATTATCACGTTAAATAGTGATAAATAACAACGTTTTATCAGTAATATTCGTGAATTATTTAACCTGTATTACGTAGAATACGATCTCATTATGATTAGGGTCGGGTAAAGAACCATCAGCGATTTTTCATGGAATCGACACTTATTAACATCAGGGAATCATACCCTTATGGCCTATATTGTGGCTTTGACCGGCGGAATTGGTAGTGGTAAAACCACCATTGCTAACGCTTTCGCCCAGCAAGGAATTGAGGTAATTGATGCCGATGTGATCGCCAGAGAGATTGTTGAACCTGGTACAACCGCATGGCAGGCCTTACGGGATAAGTTTGGTAAAACCATGTTCTTTGCCAACGGGCAACTCAATCGGGCGTTATTACGCGATCATATTTTTGTCCATCAGGAAGATAAGACCTGGCTGAACGCGTTATTACACCCGCTGATTCAGGCCGAGACTCAGCGTCAATTAGCCATCACACAATCTCCCTGGTCGCTGTGGGTCGTACCGTTGCTGGTAGAAAATAATTTACAACATCTGGCTAACCGGGTGTTGGTAGTTGATGTGGACCGCGACACCCAACTGTCGCGAACGATGAACAGAGATGGGATCTCCCGTCATCAGGCTGAAGCCATTCTTGCAGCCCAGGTGAGCAGGGAAAGTCGGCTGGCTGCTGCTGATGATGTGATTGATAACAGTGGCCCCCGCGCGGCCATAACCACCCGTATCGCACAGTTAGATCAACGCTATCGTCAACTTGCCACGGCAAGCACACCAGGACTAACATCATGAGTACAAGCGTTTTATTTGAATACCCCTTAAATGAGAAAATGCGCACCTGGTTGCGTGTTGAATTTCTAATCAAGCAGATGATCGAGAGTCAAACAATTAGCGCGCCACATGACGCTTTGACTTTTTTTCGCCAGACCTCTGAATTGATTGATGTGCTGGAGCGCGGAGACATGCGCGGGGAACTGGCCAAAGAACTGGAGAAACAACAACAGAAACTTCACTCCTGGAGCGAACTACCAGGTGTCGATATACAACGGGTTAACGCATTACGCGAGCAACTGAAACAGTGTATGAATACACTGATGGCAGCCCCCCGAATCGGTCAACAGCTACGGGAAGATCGCCTGATAAATCTGGTGCGGCAGCGCCTGAGCATTCCGGGTGGTTGCTGCAGCTTTGATTTGCCGACACTGCATATCTGGTTACATATCGGCCAGCCGGAGCGTGACCGTCAGGTACAACGCTGGATAACCTCACTCTCTCCGCTGTACGATAGCTTAACCTTAATTCTCGATTTACTGCGCCAGTCTGCGACGTTTCGCCATCAGACCAGCCTGAATGGTTTTTTCCAGGATAATGCAGAGGGTGCAGAGTTATTACGTCTGCATTTACCTCTTTCTGCTGCACTCTATCCACAGGTATCAGGACATAAAAGCCGCTATGCTATCCGTTTCCTGCCTCTGGATAGTGAGCAGGGTGAAGTACCTGCACGTTTTGATTTCGAACTGGCCTGCTGTTAGGAAGTACTATGATGCAACATGAGACATTAACCGTATCCTGCCCGACCTGTGGCAAGCCAGTCGCCTGGCTTGATACTAGCGCCTGGCGACCTTTCTGTAGCAAACGCTGCCAGCTTATTGATCTTGGAGAATGGGCTGCAGAAGAGAAGCGGATCCCCGGTAATGCGCTTTCTGAGCATGATGCATGGAGTGAGCCGGACGCCAGTAATTAACTATAAAACGGCTTCTTTCTGCAGACGCGCCACTATCGGGGCGTTTGCCGGTGGAAACTGACTGGCATCTAATTGCACAGGCTCCACCCATCGCACCGGCTGCCCCTCACGCCCGTATGGTTCGTCCTGCCAGCTTTCCACCAGAAAAAAATGCAGTGTCACACTCACGTCAGCATAAGTGTGTGTCGCCTCATCAAAAGGGATAGCCTGTAGCACAGTGATACCGGTTTCTTCATATAGCTCACGTTTCACCGCAGCCTCTGCGCTTTCTCCCGCCTCTATCTTTCCGCCCGGGAATTCCCAACGTAATGCCATATGTGAATCGGCTGAGCGTTGTGCGAGAAAAATTTCCCCCTGAGCATTACGAATAATCCCCACAGCCACCTGCAGATGCCTCATCTACTTCTCCTCTTCGACTGTTTTACTTCCACACTAAATGGTATCAATACTCTCACATAAAAAAGGCTGGAATTTCTCCAGCCTTCAGTATTAATACCTATGATGAATTACTCAAGACGCCCGTGACAATGTTTATATTTTTTGCCGGAACCACAGGGACAAGGATCATTACGTCCCACTTTTCGCTCACCCGTTTGTCCGGCCAGTGCTCGTGCAGCTTCAGTATCACTGTCAACGTGACTCAGTTGTTGCTGTGACTGTAAACGTTGTGACTCTTCACGCCGTTGTTCTTCCATAGCCGCCACTTCTTCCGGCATTTGTACCTGAACTTTGCTCAGCGTACTGACCACTTCATATTTCAGTGTTTCCAGCATGGAAGCAAACATCGCAAACGATTCACGTTTGTACTCCTGCTTAGGATCTTTTTGCGCATAACCACGCAAATGAATCCCCTGACGCAGATAATCCATCGCTGCCAGATGTTCTTTCCACAACGAATCGAGTGTCTGCAACATGATGCCTTTTTCAAAGCTACGCATCATATCCGCACCAACAATGGTCTCTTTAGCGTGATACTGCTCGTCAGCATATTGCATGATGCGCTCACGCAGCGTCTCTTCATGCAGCTCTGGCTCTTTTTCCAGCCACTCGGCTATCGGCATATCAAGATCGAAATCGAGTTTCAAACGTTCTTCCAGAGCTGGAATATCCCACATTTCTTCCAGTGACTGAGGAGGAATAGCACTGTCTATTGTCGCTTTGAACACATCCTGACGGATACTGGAGATAGTATCGCTGACGTCAGAAACATCCAGTAGTTCATTACGCTGACTGTAGATCGCACGACGCTGGTCATTCGCTACGTCATCATACTCAAGCAACTGTTTACGAATATCAAAGTTACGGCTTTCCACTTTGCGCTGAGCATTAGCAATCGCTTTCGTTACCCACGGATGCTCAATCGCTTCCCCCTCTTTCATACCGAGTTTACGCATCATGCCAGAGACACGATCAGAGGCGAAAATACGCATCAGGGCATCTTCCATCGAAAGATAGAAACGTGATGAGCCCTGGTCTCCCTGACGGCCAGAACGACCACGTAACTGGTTATCGATACGCCGGGATTCATGACGTTCAGTACCGATAATGTGTAACCCACCCGATGCTAATACAGCATCATGGCGAATCTTCCAATCCTGCTTTATTTTGTCAATTTCCGCTTCGCTTGGCTCATCAAGAGCAGCAATTTCTGCCTGCCAGCTACCTCCCAGCACAATATCAGTGCCCCTACCTGCCATGTTGGTGGCAATAGTAACGGCTCCCGGTTGTCCGGCTTGTGCGACAATATCCGCTTCACGGGCATGGAATTTAGCATTGAGCACTTCATGCTTAATACCCGCACGCGTCAACTCTTCAGAAACGACTTCTGATTTTTCAATCGAGATGGTACCTACCAGAACAGGCTGTCCATTTACTGCGCGCTCACGAATATCTTCAATGATTGCGGCGATTTTTTCTTTTTCGGTCATATAGACCAGATCTGGCAGATCTTTACGTAACATCGGACGGTTAGTGGGCACCACAATGGTATCCAGCTTATAGATCGAGTTAAACTCAAACGCTTCGGTATCAGCAGTACCCGTCATACCCGCCAGTTTATTGTAAATACGGAAGTAATTCTGGAAAGTGATCGATGCCAGAGTTTGGTTTTCATTCTGAATTTCAACGCCTTCCTTCGCTTCAACCGCCTGATGCAGTCCATCTGACCAACGACGCCCCTGCATAGTACGTCCGGTATGCTCATCAACGATGATCACTTCACCATTTTTGACAATGTAGTCAACATCGCGGGTAAACAGCACATGGGCACGCAATGCAGCAGTCACGTGATGCATCATCATGATGTTACCTGGTGAGTAGAGTGATTCACCTTCAGCCATGATACCTTCACTGACCATTAACTCTTCAATGGCGACCAGACCACGTTCGGTGAGATGCACCTGACGTGCTTTCTCATCGACGGAGAAGTGCCCATCACCCTTGAAGGTCTCAGAGTCCTCTTTTTCCTGACGGATCAAATGAGGAATAATTTTGTTAACCCGAATATAGAGCTCTGAACTATCTTCGGCAGGACCGGAAATAATCAGTGGGGTACGTGCTTCATCGATAAGAATCGAGTCGACTTCGTCCACCAGCGCGTAGTTCAGTGAACGCTGAACACGGTCTTCAGGGCTGAAAGCCATATTGTCGCGCAGATAGTCAAAACCATACTCGTTGTTCGTACCGTAGGTGATATCAGCCGCATAAGCTTCACGCTTTTCCCCAGCCATCATGCCTGGCAGGTTAATACCTATAGATAACCCAAGGAATTCAAATAAAGGGCGGTTATTTTCCGCATCGCGTTGTGCCAGATAATCATTGACGGTCACCACATGAACCCCTTTTCCGCTCAACGCGTTAAGGTAGGCGGGTAACGTTGCGGTCAGTGTTTTACCTTCACCGGTACGCATTTCAGCGATACAACGCTCATTAAGCACCATACCACCCATCAGCTGAACATCGAAATGGCGCATGCCGAAGACACGTTTACTGGCTTCACGTACCGTAGCAAACGCTTCAGGTAACAACGCTTCCAGTGTTTCGCCTTGTGCTAAGCGAGCACGGTACTCGGTAGTTTTTGCCTGTAGAGCTTCATCTGAAAGCTGTACAAAATCAGCTTCCATACTGTTAATTTTTTCCACGACTTTGCGCATACGACGTAAAGTACGTTCATTACTACTGCCAAAGATTTTGGTTAATAATTTGGTAAACATAATAATTCTCTTAATCACCACATAGCGTGGTTTACTTTTTATACATTAGGTTTTTTTAGATAATAAAGAGTCAGGCATTGACCGGACCAGCCCGAATACCATGATGAGCAGCGAGCCATAAACCTACCTGATGAGAGAGTATAGCGAAATGATGATAAGGCAGTTCCTCAATCTGGCCCGATTGACGAACGTTACTGGTCAGCAGAAATGTTAACGTGTCGAGCAAAACACGCTGGTGCAATTGATCAGCACCTTCAGAAGGTGCTTCCGGGTGCTGTAATAAATTCTGAGTAAATGACAGATGACGAATAACTGTTCTTATCGCATGCTGGTGCCAGTAATCAACCGCAAAACTGACACGCTTAGCACTTTGCTGTAACAGTACCAGACTGTCATACTGCGACACTCGGTTGACGGTGAGGCTTCTTGACGCAGCTTCTGGTAAAATTGTTCGTTCGCAAGCCAGGGTATAAGGCAAGCCTAATCCGGCCGTCACCATCCCCAACAGGAGATGCGGCCAAAAAAAACGCCTGCCAAATTGTCGCCAACGATTTAAAATCCCAATCACTGTTTCCGCCGGAGTCTGTGTTATGCGCGAAAGTCGTCCACACTCGATAGAGCATATTTTTGAAACGGTTGCAGGAGAGAGTTCACTACAACTGATTCAACAGCGCGCAATCGCGCTTAATAAACTGGATAAAACGGTTAAGGCATTGCTTCCAGCACCGCTGAAACCCTGGTGCCGGGTGGCAAACTTTCGCCACGCTATTCTGGTTATTGAAACCGCAAATGCCAGCTGGCTGATGCGCTTACGTTATGAACAACCGAGTCTGCAATCTGCTTTACGTGCGCAGATATTACCATCATTGGCATCGATCGACATCAGGATTAATCCTTCCCTGAGCGTAAAAAAGCAGGAAAGTTACCAGCAGACCGGTACATCAGTTCAAAATAATTTTAAACCTACGCTACGCAGGATGAGTCAGAGTAGTGCGACATCGCTGAGAAGTGTCGCCAGCCGTAGCCCGGAGAGATTGAAAAAAGTGCTGGAGCGACTGGCTGCACTGGCCGGAGAGAGTACCAGTGCAGCAGAGGATGACTAAATCAGGCAAGTACCAAATTTGGTGCTTTGAAGGTAAGCGGCATTTCAGCTTCATCTTCAAAGGTGGCCCACTCCCAGGCTTCCTGCCTGGCAAGAACAGCCTGTAACAACTTATTATTCAGTGCGTGGCCAGATTTATAGGCAGTGAACGCACCAATAATGTTGTGCCCACACATAAACAAGTCGCCGACCGCGTCGAGCATTTTATGACGAACAAATTCGTCATCAAAACGCAAGCCGTCTTCGTTAAGCACGCGGTAATCATCAACCACGATAGCACAGTCGAAACTTCCACCCAGGCACAGGCCACGTGACTGTAATGCTTCAATGTCACGCATAAATCCGAAGGTTCTTGCACGGCTCAACTGACGAGCAAATGCTTCTGCAGAAAAATCCATCCTGTAGCGCTGAGAGCCACTATCAATCGCCGGGTGTTTGAAATCGATAGTAAAATCGAGCATAAACCCGTTATGAGGGGTTAATTCAGCCCATTTATCACCATCTTCAACACGTACCGGCTGTTTAATGCGAACAAATTTCTTCGCTGCATTCAGCTCTTCAATACCACCGTCCATCAACAAATAGATAAACGGCGCAGCACTACCATCCATAATCGGAATTTCAGGTGCGTTAACTTCCACGACGATATTATCAATACCCAACGCTGCCAGCGCTGCGTTGAGATGCTCGACGGTAGAAATACGCACATCATGCTCATTAACCAGGCAAGTACAGAGCATGGTGTCACGCACTGATTTTGCATCCGCTGGGAAATCAACCGGTGGGTTAAGATCTGTGCGACGATAGATGACCCCGGTATTAGCTGACGCAGGGCGTAACGTCAGCGTGACTTTCTTGCCGGTATGTAAACCGACACCTGTCGTCTGAACAATACGTTTTAATGTCCGTTGTTTGATCATCATTTCTTCTCGCAAAAAACCAGCTTTCCACCAGTATATCCGATTAACTGGAAACAAATTTAACACAAAAGCACAAACTAAACACTATCAGTCAATTCTTAATCTGCTTGCTTACGCAAAAACGCAGGAATATCCAGATAATCGGGTTCTTTATTAGTTTGGGAACCATTTTCATTCACCACTTTCGCCGCTGGTTTCTGCTCCTGCGGTAATGGTGACATCCCATGCTGCTGATAACGATGATCTGTCATCGGCGCCTGCTGCTGTTTGTTCGCCACCAGGGTAATTTCCGGACGTTTATCCATGCCAATTCCGGTCGCTACCACAGTCACGCGCAACTCATCGTTCATTTCAGGATCCAGTGAGGTACCAATCACCACCGTTGCGTTATCAGAAGCAAAGGCACGAATGGTGTTACCGACCGTTTCGAACTCATCAAGACGCAGATCAAATCCGGCAGTAATGTTAACCAGCACACCGCGAGCCCCTGAGAGGTCAATATCTTCCAGCAGTGGGCTGGAAATTGCCATTTCGGCGGCTTCTTCGGCACGATCTTCACCAGATGCCAGACCTGAACCCATCATGGCATAACCCATTTCTGACATCACGGTGCGCACATCAGCAAAGTCGACGTTCATCAGACCAGGGCGAGTGATCAGCTCAGCAATACCTTGTACCGCACCTTTTAATACATCATTCGCTGCACCGAAAGCATCCAGCAGAGAGATACCACGTCCGAGTACTTTCAATAATTTATCATTCGGTATGGTGATCAATGAATCAACATGCCGTGAAAGTTCAGCAATACCTTGTTCGGCAAAAGCCATACGCTTTTTGCCTTCAAAGTTGAACGGTTTAGTGACCACCGCTACGGTCAGAATCCCCAGGTCTTTAGCCACTTCAGCCACGACTGGTGCGGCTCCGGTTCCGGTTCCTCCGCCCATCCCTGCTGCGATGAATACCATGTCTGCACCTTCCAGTGCATGACGCAGCGCTTCACGATCTTCTTCTGCTGAAGTACGACCAACTTCCGGGTTTGCACCAGCACCTAAACCTTTGGTAATGCCAGTTCCGATTTGAATGGTCTGACCGACCGCAGTTTTACGTAGTGCCTGTGCATCGGTATTCACAGCAAAAAATTCAACACCTTCGATACGTTCACGTACCATGTGCTCGACGGCATTTCCACCGCCTCCACCGACGCCGATGACTTTTATCACCGCATCGTTGCTTAATTCCATTGGTTCAAACATAACAACTCTCCGTTCTGTGCCTGGTTGCCTGGAGATCACGATTCTGTCTAGAATGACCTCCTTTCGTCAAAATTAAAACTCTTTTCTTAACCAACTGTTGATTCGTTTAAACCAGTTACCTACTGATACGCGTTTTTCAACATTTGCATCACCATTCAGGTGCGATTCTTTACCATAATGTAGCAAACCTATGGCTGTTGAGTAGTAAGAAGCTTGAGCATAGTCGGTCAGCCCGGTGATATTCAGTGGCTGGCCGATACGTACCTGAGTATGAAACACGCGCTGTGCACATTCGACCAGCCCTTCAATTTGTGCAGCCCCGCCAGTCAGTACAATACCCGCAGCAAGATGATGTTTAACTCCCTGCTGACGTAACTGTTCCTGTAATTGTAATATTTCATCATTAACCAGGTTAAGAAGCTCGGTGTAACGCGGTTCAATCACCTCAGCCAGTGTCTGGCGTTGTAAGCTACGCGGCGGACGACCGCCGACACTGGGCACTTCTACGTTCTCATCTTTGCCTACCAGTGAACCCACCGCACAGCCGTGGCGCACTTTAATCGCCTCAGCATCACTGGGCGGGGTACCAAAAGCATAAGCGATATCACTGGTCACCACATTACCTGCATAAGGAATCACTTTGGTGTGGCGCAATGCACCTCCACTGTAAACAGCGATATCCATTGTGCCACCACCCACATCGACGACACAAACACCAAGCTCACGCTCATCTTCTGTGAGTACGGCGAAACTTGAGGCCAGCCCGGCGAAGATTAGTTGGTCCACTTTCAGACCACAACGTTCCACGGCTTTAACAATATTTTTTGCCATGTCATTGTGGCAGGTAATCAAGTGCACTTTTGCCTGCATTCTCACCCCCGACAAGCCAACCGGGTTTTTTATTCCTTCCTGGTAATCGATGGCGTACTCCTGGGGAATGACATGCAAAATACGATGCTCATCGCGCACACGTACCGATTTTGCGGTGTGCACCACATTATCGACATCTTCCTGAGTGACCTCTTCTTCTGAAATGGGCACCATGCCAATCTCATTCTGGCAACTAATATGTTTCCCGGAAAGGGCGAGATAAACCGACGATATTTGACAGTCAGCCATCAATTCAGCCTGGTCGATAGCACGCTGTACGCATTTCACTACCGATTCAAGATCGTTGACTCCCCCCTTATCCATACCCCGCGAAGGGCAGCTACCAACACCAATGATATTGACCGTTCCATCGGGCAAAACCTCACCTACTAATGCAGCGACTTTTGCGGTACCGATTTCAAGTCCAACTACCAGTTTTCTATCCGTCGCTTTAATCATTATGATTTAACCTGTGCCTGATTTTGTTGTGATTTTTTTTCGGTATTGATATCCACCGCTGCTGTCCAGCCTACAGCAGCACCTGCATCATAACGCAAATCAACATAACTAATTCGCTTACTGTCCTGTTCAGCCTGCTGTGACAGTTTAGGATACAATTGGATGAAACGAGTTAATCGTTTCATATCCTCACTTCTTCCCAGCTCAAGACGAATATTATCGTCCAATACTAATTGCCAGGAACGCCGTGCACTCATGGCAATTGACTTAAGCTTAAATTGTGCTGAAGCCAGGGTCTGGCTCATTTGATGATACCCTTCAAGCACTTCAGATTCACTGCCCTCGGGTCCATACAACATAGGTAATACTTCTTTACCAAAACGACTGACCGGCACACTGAATGCCCGTCCTTCCGCATCGACCATATGGATATCGTTCCAATGGGCCACAGGCACATATTCCACTAAATGAATTTTCAGTTCATCAGGCCATTGCTTTCTGACGCTTGCCTGTCTTATCCAGGGAAGGCGTTCTATCTGTTGCTGAATAACGTTGACATCCTGTGACATAAACGTTCCAGGTGGTCCCAGTGATAAAATGGCCTGACGAATATCATCGTCTGTGGTGTAGTGCATCTGTCCGGTTACTACCAGTTTAGATAGCGGCAAACGCGATGCATCATTCATCCACTTCAGCAGCACAGCACCACTGCCGATGATCACGCTCAGAACGATAAAGAAAAAGATAATACCTGCCAGCCGGGAACCATTACTCTGTCCCGATCCTACTTTTTCGCGTACCTCACGCTGACGAACATTCAATGCTGCCTGTGACATAATTAATCAGCCAATGCCAAAATCTGTACCACTAACTGGGAGAAACTCATTCCCGCCTGTTTTGCTGCCATTGGTACTAAACTGTGTCCGGTCATCCCGGGAGAGGTGTTCACTTCCAGTAAATAGAAGTTACCATCTCCTCCCATCATCACATCAACACGTCCCCAGCCACTGCATCCCAAAGATTGCCAGGCTCGCATCACCAGCTGATTTAACTCTGCTTCACGTGCTTCACTGAGCCCTGCCGGACAAAAATATTGTGTTTCATCAGAGATATATTTTGCATCGTAATCATAAAACTCTGCCAGCACCTCGATACGAATTGCCGGTAATACTCTGTCACCCAACACACCAATAGTGTATTCAGGGCCGCTAAGAAACGCCTCAATCAGCACTTCGTCGTCGTACAGAAAGGCTTCGTTAAGCGCAGCGTCAAGATCGCAGATCTGATTAACACGGCTGATACCTACGCTGGACCCTTCATTGCTGGGTTTTACAAACAGTGGTAATCCCAGCGCGGTAATGGCATCACGTGTTGAGGCAGAGAGTCCATCGCGATGCTGTTGTAACGTAAGCGCCACGAAAGGCGCGACAGGTAATCCACATCCCTGCCAGAGGTATTTAGTCCGCAATTTGTCCATCGTGATTGCCGATGCCATCACGCCACTGCCGGTATAGGGAATGTGCAGAAGCTCCAGCACGCCCTGTAGCGTACCATCTTCCCCACCACGACCATGAAGCGCAATGAACGCTTTACTAAAGCCCAGCGCTTTTAGTTCAGTCACCGCAACGTCACGCGGATCCACGGGGTATGCATCAATCCCTGCCTCTCGTAAACCACCAAGTACCGCCGTTCCTGACATCAGCGATACTTCGCGCTCTGCTGATGAGCCACCCAGTAGTACAGCAACTTTCTCAGTCATGCTGTTCTCCTTGTTGTGTTTCAGGTTGTAGTTTTTGTTCTGCCATAGACTTCGCAATACGCCCGACGTTCCCGGCCCCCTGGACCAGAATTAAATCATTTCCGCTCAGCAATGGGGCCAGAGTCTCGAGCACCTTCGCCGGGTCAGAAACCAGAATAGGATCAACTTTACCCCGGGCGCGTATTGTCCGGCACAATGCGCGACTGTCAGCCCCCGGAATAGGCGTTTCTCCCGCTGCATAAACATCCAGCATTAACAACACATCGACCTGCGAGAGTACACTGGCAAAATCATCATAAAGATCGCGAGTACGCGTGTAGCGATGAGGCTGAAAAACCATCACTAACTGTCTGTCACTCCAGCCAGCACGTGCCGCTTTGATCGTGGCATCCACCTCGGTCGGATGATGACCATAATCATCGACCAGCATCGCCGTACCTTCAATACCATTTGCTGACTGCAGAGGAAACTCACCAAGAAAATCAAAGCGTCGCCCGGTTCCCTGAAAACTTTCCAGCGCGGCGAGAATCTCCTCATCATCAATACCTTCTTCAGTAGCTACGGCTACCGCTGCCGCTGCATTGAGGGCATTGTGACGCCCGGGTGCATTCAGTGTCACCTGCATCAAGGGTTTATCAATACGACTGAGAGTGAAGTGCCCCTGGGCACCACGCTGTTCATACTGGACAATGCGCACATCAGCATCGTCGCTGAAACCATACGTGGTAATGTGCCGGCCGATGCGTGGCAGTAAATCACGGGTCACCGTATCGTCAATACAAACTACCGCACGACCATAAAAGGGCAGGTTATGCAAAAAGTTAATAAACGTCTGCTTAAGATTTTCAAAATCCCCCTGATAGGTATCCATATGATCAGCTTCAATATTGGTGACGACCGCCACCATCGGCTGCAAATGGAGAAAGGAGGCATCACTTTCATCAGCTTCAGCAATCAAATAACGACTGTGTCCCAGACGGGCATGGGTACCTGCCGCTTTAACTAAACCACCATTCACAAAAGTAGGATCGAGTCCGCCTTCCGCATAGATACCTGAAAGCATCGCCGTCGTCGTGGTTTTACCGTGCGTACCAGCGACCGCAATGCCATGACGAAAACGCATCAACTCTGCCAGCATCTCAGCCCGACGAATAACAGGTATTCTTGCCTCACGCGCCGCAATAATTTCCGGGTTATCCTGTGAAACCGCACTGGACACCACCACGACACTGGCACCAGCAATATTTTCCGGGCGATGATGAAAATAAACGGTAGCCCCCAATTGCGTTAAATGGGCCGTTACTGCATTAGGCGCCAGGTCAGAACCGCTGATTGCATAACCTTCATTCGCCAGTACTTCAGCAATTCCTCCCATCCCGGCACCACCAATTCCAATAAAATGAATATGGCGCACCCGGCGCATTTCCGGGACGATAGAACGAAGTTTTGCTAATTGTTGTGAATTCATCTTTTCTGCCTGTCAGTACTACATACTCATGTTATGACTGGCCAGTTAACGGCCAGAAAAAATCGTTTATCGTGCTGCAACAACAACCGCTGCAGCTACCCGTTCTGTGGCATCAGGGATTGCTGTTTCACGTGACCTGACTGCCATTTGTAATAATGTAGCTCTATCCCAACCCGCCAGTATCTCTGCCACTTTTTCGGCATGGAATTGCGGTTGCTCGATTATTTTTGCAGCGCCGGCCTGTTCCAGTGGTAGTGCATTCCAGTATTGCTGGCGATCTTTATGCTGGAAAGGCACAAAAATAGCGGGCAATCCGGCCGCTGCGATTTCACTCACTGTCAGCGCACCCGAACGACAAATCACCACGTCAGCCCACTGGTAAGCTGCTGCCATATCATCAATAAATTCTGTAATTTTATGCTGTGTCTGATCTATTTTTTCATAGGCAGCCTGCACGTCAGGCAGAGCCCCTTTTCCGGTCTGATGCCAAAGCTCAATGCGGGAACCAAGTATCGCAGCCACCTCAGGTAGCGTCTGATTGAGAATACGCGCCCCCTGACTCCCTCCCACCACCAGCACCCGTAATGGTCCACTGCGCGAGGCGAGCCTGTGCTGTGGCGTGGGCAGTTGTAACACCGCCTCTCTGACCGGATTGCCAACAATTGCCGCATTGGCAAAGGCCCCCGGAAACGCCTGGAGTACCGTGGTGGCAATTTTTGCCAGCCACTTGTTAGTCAAGCCTGCAATGCCATTCTGTTCATGCAGCACTACTGGCACCCGGCAACTCCAGGCCGCCAGACCACCGGGACCTGAGACGTATCCGCCCATCCCGAGAACCACATCTGGCTGATAAGCGTGGATAATTTTCCGCGCCGCTCTGACCGCGAGAAAAATGCGCCAGGGTGCGGCAAGCAAAGCGACTATTCCTTTACCGCGTAATCCGCTGATACGAATGAAATCAATATCGATCCCCTGTGCAGGTACCAGTTGTGCCTCCATACGATCGGCGGTACCTAACCAGCGCACCTGCCAGCCCTGCGCCTGTAAATAGTGTGCAACAGCCAGTCCGGGAAAGACATGTCCTCCGGTACCACCTGCCATCACCAGTAAGCGTTTTCCTTTCATCGGGCACTCCGCGTAAACGCCTGCGCTTTCGTCAGACGCGTTTCATAATCAATACGCAACAAAAACACGATGGCTGTTGACATAATAATAAGGCTTGAGCCTCCGTAACTGATCAGTGGCAACGTTAACCCTTTAGTGGGCAGCATACCCGCAGCTGCACCGACATTGACCAGAGCCTGGAAGCTGAACCAGACACCAATTGAACAGGCAAGGAAACCAGAAAAGCGCTGATCTATTTCCAGTGCCCGGCGTCCAATCGTCATTGCACGAAACGAAATAGCAAACACCATCATTAAAATTAGAATCACGCCAACATACCCCAACTCTTCACCAATAATAGAAAAGATAAAGTCGGTATGTGCTTCTGGTAGATATTCCAGCTTTTGCACAGAATTACCCAATCCCTGTCCCCACAGTTCACCCCGCCCGAAGGCCATCAGTGATTGTGTCAGCTGATAACCACTACCAAACGGGTCATCCCATGGATTCCAGAATGAGGTCACACGGCGCATACGGTAAGGCTCCGCGACAATCAATAAACAGACGGCAAAGATTCCTGAACCAATAATTGCCATAAACTGCCAGAGTTTTGCCCCGGCCAGAAATAACATCGCCAGAGTGGTCACAAATAATACCACCACGGTTCCCAGGTCTGGTTGCGCGAGGAGCAATACTGCCAGCAACACCATCACGCCCATCGGCTTACAAAAACCCCAGAAATTATTACGTACTTCATCCACTTTCCGCACCAGATAACTGGCCAGATAGCAGAACAGCGACAGTTTAGACAACTCGGCGGGCTGGATACGCAACGGACCCAGTGCAATCCAGCGCGATGCACCATTTACCGAGCTACCCACCACCAGAACGACAAGCAACATCAGCAGCGTTACCAGTAACATTATATTGCTGTAACGCTGCCAGAAAGCCATGGGAACACGCAATGTCACCATCGATAATACAAATGCCAGCCCGAGGTAGATTGCATCACGTTTGGCAAAAAAGAACGGATCCTCTGATAATCGCTGCCCCACCGGCATTGAGGCTGAAGTGACCATAACAAAACCGATAATTGCCAGACCGAAAGTGAGCCACAATAACGTGCGATCATACAGCATACCATCGGTTTCATCCTGGACACGCTGTCCCATCAGCCACTGTTTTAGCCGCAAGGTCAGAGCGGTGTCAGAATGCAAAGAAAACCATCTCATCAGCCAAGCACCCGTGCCAGTTGGGTGAACTCATCGCCCCGCTGTTCAAAGTTCTTAAATTGATCAAGGCTGGCACAGGCCGGAGAGAGCAGCACAACATCACCTTCGATGACATCGGCGGCGATAATGGTCATCGCCTCTGCGAGGGTTTCGGTCTGTACCGACTGCGTCGGTGATAAGTCTGCTAATTGCTGGCGATCACGACCATAACAATAGATCTTAACCTTATCGGTCAGGTAAGGGAGCAGCTCAGAAAAATCAGCCGATTTACCATCCCCACCCAATAATAACCTGAGTGTACCGTCAACATGCAGCCCCTGCAGCGCCGCTTTAGTACTGCCAACATTAGTAGCTTTAGAGTCGTTAATCCAGGTGACACCTTTATTTTGGTAGGCCACCTGGAAACGATGAGACAATCCGCTAAAAGTGGTCAGTGCAGCCAGACTGCTGGCACGAGGTAATCCCACCGCATCAGCCAGTGCCAGCGCAGCCAGTGCATTAGTATAGTTATGCTGTCCGGTAAGTGGCATCTCACTGGCGTTGAGTACTTTTTCACCTTTTACGCGTAGCCAGACACTGCCCTGCTGGCGATTAAGGTGATAATCACCCACATCAACACCAAAACTGATACAGCGTTCATCAGCACCGCGCACTGGCATCGTCATACCATCATCGGCATTCACCACGCAGCGTACTGCCTGTTCGTAAATACGTAATTTGGCAGCACGATACTGCTGCATACCTAATGGATAACGATCCATATGATCTTCTGTGACATTGAGTACCGTTGCCGCCGCCGCCCGTAAGCTACTGGTGGTTTCCAGTTGAAAGCTCGACAACTCGAGAACATAAAGCTGCACAGCCGGATCAAGTAACATCAATGCGGGAAGCCCAATATTACCCCCCACTGCCACTTGCCATCCCGCCGCTTTTGCCATTTCACCTACCAGCATGGTGACCGTACTTTTACCATTAGAACCGGTAATTGCCACCACGGGGGCCTGGGCTTCACGGCAGAAAAGCTCTATATCACCGACAATTTCAGCACCCGCCTCTGCAGCTGCAATAAGAGCAGGCTGTGATGTGGCAACCCCAGGACTGACTACGATCAGATCAGCGTCAAGCAACCACGGAGAATTAAAGCTCCCCAGCCAGCGTTCAATACCTTGTGGTAATTTATCGATACCAGGCGGAGAGACGCGTGTATCCATCACACGCGGTGTAACACCGCGCGCGAGGAAAAAATCGACGCACGAGATTCCGGTTAACCCCAGCCCGACAATAACGACATTCTTACCCTGATAATCTGCCATGTAATTAGCGCACCTTAAGCGTAGCTAAACCGATCAGCACCAACATCAATGAGATGATCCAGAAACGCACGATAACCCGTGGTTCTGGCCATCCTTTCAATTCATAGTGATGATGAATGGGCGCCATGCGGAAAATCCGCTGACCACGCAATTTGAAGGAACCCACCTGCAAAATGACCGATAACGTTTCCACCACGAACACGCCGCCCATAATCAGCAGTAAAAACTCCTGACGAAGGAGTACCGCGATAGTCCCTAATGCTCCACCCAGCGCCAGTGAGCCGACATCACCCATAAAAACCTGTGCCGGATAGGTGTTGAACCATAAGAAACCTAATCCTGCTCCGACTATTGCCGTACAGACAATAACCAGTTCACCGGCGTGACGCAGATAAGGAATGTGCAAATAATTTGCAAAGTTCATATTACCGGTAGCCCACGCAACCAGAGCAAAGCCTGCCGCAACAAAAACCGTCGGCATGATAGCCAGACCATCAAGGCCATCAGTTAAATTAACGGCATTACTGGTGCCAACAATCACAAAATAGGTCAGCAGTAGGTAAAGTAGGCCAAGTTGTGGCATCACATCTTTAAAAAATGGCACCACCAGCAGTGTCGCAGGCGTATCTTTCCCGACGATATACATGACAAATGCCACGCCGAGGGCAATCACTGACTGCCAGAAATATTTCCAGCGCGCAATCAGACCTTTGGTATCTTTGCGTACTACTTTACGGTAGTCATCGATAAAACCAATCACACCATAACCCAGCAGAACGAACAGTACGCACCAGACGTAAGGATTCGAGGGATAGGCCCACATTAATACAGACACGGTGATGGAAAAAAGGATCATGATCCCCCCCATCGTCGGTGTTCCTCGCTTACTGAAATGGCTTTCAGGGCCATCATCACGTACCACCTGGCCAAACGCCAGTTTCTGTAAATGGGCGATCATACGCGGCCCAATCCACAGAGAGAGACATAACGCAGTCAGCAGGCTGACGATGGCGCGAAACGTCAAATAAGAAAAGACGTTAAAACCAGAGTAAAAATGGACCAAATGCTCGGCCAGCCAGACTAACATGCTTTATTCTCCTGTAAGTATTGAACTACCTCGTCCATGGCGGCACTCCGTGAACCTTTCACTAAAATCGTAACCTGTGGATGGTCTGATAATAACTGCAACAACCGCTCAATGAGAGATGGCTTGTCGGCAAAATGCTCACCCTCCGGACAGGCAGCACTGATCTGCTGAGTGAACCTGCCGACACTCAGTACCTTGTCAATGCCAGCCTGGCGTGCCAGAGCGCCAACTTGCTGATGACAGGCATCGACATCATCACCTAATTCGGCCATATCACCCACGACAAGGACCTGATAACCGGGCATTTCGGCCAGCACCTCTATTGCCGCCGTCATTGAACCGACATTGGCATTATAGCTGTCATCAAGTAACAGTTGTCCGTCAGACAGCGTTACAGGATAAAGGCGTCCCGGTACGGCACTCACCGTAGCCAGTCCTTTTTGTACTGCACTCAACGGTGCATCAACGGCCAGAGCCAGCGCAGCAGCAGCCAGTGCATTAGCAATATTGTGACGTCCGGGCAGTGGCAAATGGATATCCACCACACCTTTCGGGGTGGTCATTAAAAAACGACTACCACTGGCGTCTAACGTAATCCCTGCCGCAAAAAAATCACTCCCTTCATGAGGTTCGGTGGAGAAATGCCAGACCGTTTTATCCTTCAGCGCACGTTGCCAGCGAGGCACGTCATTGTTATCGAGATTGATGATGGCGATACCTTGATGGCTAAGACCAGAGAATATTTCCCCTTTCGCCTGTGCTACACCCGCCAGAGAACCGAATCCTTCCAGATGTGCTGCAGAGAGGTTATTGACCAGCACTGCCTCAGGTGAAGTCAGCGCCACGGTATAGGCTATCTCTCCCTGATGGTTTGCCCCGAGCTCAATCACGGCGTATTGATGTGCACTTGTTAACCTGAGTAGCGTTAGCGGCACACCAATATCGTTGTTCAGGTTGCCCGCGGTAAACAGGGTTTCTCCGCACTGACGCAAAATTGCTGCCGTCATCTCTTTGACTGAGGTTTTTCCCGATGAACCTGTCAGCGCCACAACGCGAGCACTGGCCTGCTGACGCACCCAACGGGCAATCGCTCCCAGCGCCAGACGCGTATCCGCCACAACAACCTGGGGGACCGGCAGCGGTAACTTGCGTTCTACCAGCAAGGCGGTGGCTCCGCTGTCAATCGCAGACTGGGCAAAATCATGTGCATCGAAACGCGTGCCTTTCAGAGCAACAAACAAGCATCCACGCTGATTTTTACGGGTATCAGTAGTAACCTGATTAACTACGACATCACGGCCAAACAGTTGTCCGTGGGTTACACGTGCCAGAGTAAGTAATGAAAATGGAATCATGCCATTGCCCCCAGTAATTGCGCCACGGTCAGACGATCAGAGTAGTCGATGCGCTGCTGGCCAATGATTTGATAATCTTCATGTCCTTTACCCGCAATCAGAACAATATCACCCTCTTGCGCCTGACTCAGCGCATAAGCAACTGCCCGCGCGCGGCCAGCAATCACCTGCGCCCGAGCGGCGTCCAGCATGCCACTAAGAATATCAGCCACAATAGCGTCAGGCGCTTCATTACGCGGATTGTCATCAGTCACAATCAACTTATCAGCAAACTGTTCAGCAATAGCCCCCATCAGTGGGCGCTTACCTCTGTCCCGATTTCCACCACAACCAAACACGCACCACACATTTCCCTGACAATGCAGACGTACAGCCTGCAATGCTTTCTCAAGGGCATCAGGTGTATGAGCATAATCCACTACGGCTACTGCTTTTCCCGGTGCGCTAAAGACTTCCATGCGTCCGGTAACCGGTTGCAGATGGTGACTGGTAGCAATCAAATCAGCCAGAGGAAAATCCAGCGCCAGTAAGGTCGCGAGCGCCATCAACACATTGCTGACATTGAACTCCCCCATCAGATGGCTCTGCAGTTCCCCACCGCCCCAGCAGGAGTCAAAAACCACCGTCGCTCCGGCGTCATGGTAATGAATGCTTTTGACATTCAACCATTGCGTTGTCGCAGGCTGTGATGACGATAATGTTACCGCCACCGCATCAGGCAATTGAGTCAACCAGCGCCGTCCTGTTTCATCATCAGCATTGACAATACGCCGGGTGACCTGGTGCTCAGAAAATAAACGCCACTTAGCCTGCTCATAGGTTGCCATATCGCCGTGGTAATCAAGATGATCACGACTCAGATTAGTGAAAACAGCCGCAGCAAAGGGTAATGCCTCAACCCGATACTGATCCAGTCCATGCGAGGAGACTTCCATCGCCACCAGTGTAGCGCCCTGACATTGCAATTGAGCAACGAAACGCTGCACGTCTACTGCTGATGGCGTGGTGTTTTCACTGACCTGTAACTGACCATACAATCCATTACCCACGGTACCCATAATGGCGGGATGTTCACCCAGCAGACGACTCCACTGCGCAATAAGCTGTGTTACTGTCGTTTTTCCATTGGTCCCGGTGACCCCTATGATAGGAATGTTATCGTCAGGAAGATGATAAAATCGCCCCGCTAAAGCAGAAACACGCTGAGGCAAATCGGTAAATATGATCACCGGTACGCCCGCTATTTCCTCGCAAACGCCGTGCGTTTCACCCTCTTCAGCCTGCCGGATAATCGCGGCTGCACCTTGCACGATCACCTGATGAATATAATCTCGGCCATCATGAGCATGACCTTTAACGGCGATGAACAGATCGCCACTTTTCACTTGCCGGCTATCCAGAACCATCTCATTGAGGTCTTTGTCCGGGGCGTGCGCTATCCACGGACTTAAAACATCATGCAGATTACGTTTGTTCACGCGCTGCCTCACTTCTTTTGTTTGCCGTGACATTTTTGGCTGGCTCAGCTTCAGGGACCAGGGCATCAGGTTCAATATTCATTGTCCGCAGTACACCGCCCATAATGGCGCCAAAAACCGGTGCAGAAACCGCACCACCATAATATTTTCCGGCCTGAGGATCATCGATCACCACCACCAGCGCAAAACGTGGATGACTCGCCGGCGCTACACCTGCCGTATAAGCAATATACTTATTCACATATTTACCATCAGGTCCGACTTTTTTTGCCGTACCCGTTTTAATTGCAATACGGTACCCTTTTATTGCCGCTTTCACGCCACCACCACCGGGTAGTGCAACACTCTCCATCATGTGCATAACCGTCCGGACAATGTTTTCCGGGAAGACCCGCTGGCCGGCAACAGGAGGATCAACCTTAGTAATGGACAAAGGGCGGTTGATACCATAGCTTCCGATAGTGGCGTACACCCTTGCTAACTGAAGTGGCGTCACCATCAGACCATAGCCGTATGAAAAAGCAGCTCGTTCAATATCAGACCAGCGTTGTCGTTGCGGATACAGGCCACGGCTCTCACCCACCATACCAAGATTGGTCGCTTTTCCGAGACCGAAGCGCGAATAGGTATCCATCAATACCGCCGGTGGCATAGCCAGTGCCAGCTTAGAAACCCCGACGTTACTCGATTTCTGTAACACACCAGTGAGCGTCAGTTCGGGGTAACGTGCCACATCTTTAATCTCATGCCCGTTAACACGGTAGGGCTCAGTTTTCAATACACTGTTTTCACGGATAATACCCTGTTGCAGGGCCGCCATGACCACCATTGGTTTTACCGTTGACCCTGGTTCGAAAATGTCAGTGATGGCTCGGTTACGCATCACATCTTTGCTGGCTCCCGCCAGATTATTCGGGTTGTACGCCGGGCTGTTTGCCATCGCCAGCACCTCTCCGGTGTTCACATCTACCAGAACTGCACTGCCTGATTCTGCCTTGTTAAAAGCCACTGCATTATTTAACTCACGGTAGACTAGTGCCTGAAGACGCTCATCAATACTGAGGGTCAGATTATGTGCTGCCCGGCTATCTACCGAAGAGATATCTTCGATAACTCGGCCGTAGCGATCTTTTCTGACCGTTCTTTCGCCTGGTTGTCCGGTGAGCCATTTATCGAAACTTTTCTCGACCCCCTCAATGCCCTGACCGTCAATATTGGTAAAACCAATCAGCTGTGAGGTAACCTGTCCTGCCGGATAATAGCGTCGTGACTCTTCGCGCAGATAAATACCCGGTAACTTCAACTTTTTGATGTAATCGCCAATGGCCGGATTTACCTGGCGGGCAAGATAAACAAAACGCCCGGTGGGATTCGCCTCAATACGTGCAGAAAGCTGCTCAGGTGGTATAGATAATGCGTCCGATAGCGCTTTCCAGCGACTGTCCTGGGTAATTCCCCCTTTATCATGGA
The DNA here is from genome assembly GCA_022318365.1 of Anthoptus insignis. Taxonomy (NCBI): domain Eukaryota; kingdom Metazoa; phylum Arthropoda; class Insecta; order Lepidoptera; family Hesperiidae; genus Anthoptus; species Anthoptus insignis. The sequence continues at coordinate 33,549 of DWRH01000017.1, forward strand.
GCTCTTTGGGATCGGCCCATATCGCATTCACTGGCACACTTACCGCAAGAGGACGGCCTGAACGATCAGTAATCATTCCGCGTGAGGTAGGCACTTCCTGAACCCGCAACGAACGCATATCACCTTCACGAACTAATTTTTCCGGATTTACCACCTGCAGGTAAGCCATTCTTGCCATCAACCCGAGCAGAGCAATAAAAATACAGCCACAAAGTAATGCGAAACGCCAGCTAACAAAGCTGGCGATATCTTCCTTGCGCTTCAGTGTTCTGATTTTACTGGTGGCTTTCATGCAATCCCTTAAGGCTGCATCACAATGTTTTCCTGGGAAGGATCAACATGCTGCATCTGTAGTTTTTCCGTCGCAATTCTTTCAACTCTGCTGTGATCGCCCAACGCGTTCTCTTCCAGAATCAAATTGCGCCACTCGATATCCAGAGCATCCCGCTCCAGAGTAAGTTGCTCACGCTGTGCCGTTAACAGGCGTGTTTCGTGTGCGGTGGTGACTACCAGCACCGCGGATATCATTACGGCCACAGCTAAAAACAGTGGTAACTTACCACGCCGTAATAAATCACCTGCGATAATAGCCGGTAAACTCGGCCGCTCACTGACAACCGTCATACGTCCGTTCTCTCCGCAATACGTAACACCGAGCTGCGCGCCCGGGCATTTCCGGCAATTTCTTGCTCACCGGGCATCATTTTGCCCAGTATTTTTAATTGCCGCCCCCCTAACGCATTTAACTGTGCTTCAGTCATTGGTAATCCTGCTGGCACTTTCGGTCCACGACTATTTTCTCGCATAAAACGCTTTACCAGACGATCTTCGAGAGAGTGAAAGCTGATCACTGACAATCGACCTTGAGGCGCAAGCGCGAGCAGTGCGCCTTGCAATGCGCGCTCAATTTCGTCAAGTTCACGGTTCACCCGGATACGAATCGCCTGAAAACTGCGCGTTGCCGGATGTTTAAATTTGTCTTTGACTGGCGTCGCTGCATAAATGACATCCGCCAGTTCTTTAGTCCGTGTCATCGGTTGTTCACAATTTCGTGCCACAATGGCGCGCGCAATGCGCTTAGCAAAACGCTCTTCACCGTAAGTTTTCAGTACATCGGCAATTTCATTTTCATCAGCCTGCAGCAGCCACTCTGCAGCAGATAATCCGCTCTCCGGGTCCATACGCATATCCAGCGGTCCATCTCGCATAAACGAAAACCCCCTTTCAGGATCATCGAGTTGCGGAGAAGAAACGCCGAGATCGAGTAAAATGCCATCAACTTTTCCACTTAATCCACGCTCCTGCATATACTCAGCCAGTGCAGAAAAAGGGCCATGTATAATGGAAAAACGCGGATCCGTTATTTGAGAAGCGGCCTCGATCGCCTGAGGGTCTCGGTCAATCGCATACAGTTTTCCCGATGCACCCAGCTGCGACAAAATGAGTCTGGAGTGGCCTCCCCTGCCAAACGTGCCATCAATATAAAGCCCGTCCGGGCGAATACCGAGGCCGTTAACTGCCTCATCCAGTAGCACTGAGGTATGCTTAAATTGTTCTGACATCAGAGTGATAAATCCTGCAAGCCTTCGGTGAGCGGTTCCAGAGACGACTGTTCTGCATCAATATCGTCACGGATCTGTTGATACCAGGTTTGTTCATCCCACAATTCAAACTTGTTGAACTGCCCCACCAGCATCACTTCTTTGTTCAGGCTGGCATGATGACGTAGGGTTCCTGCCACCAGTAAGCGTCCGGCATTATCCATCTGACATTCACTGGCATGGCCGAGTAACAGTCGTTGTACACGGCGCTCAACAGGATTCATGCTGGATAAACGCGCTAATTTTTGTTCAATAATTTCCCATTCTGGCAAAGCATAAAGCAACAGGCACGGCTGGTGGAGGTCAATGGTACACACCATTTGCCCTTGCGATTTTTCCGTCAGCGTTTCCCGATAGCGCGTCGGAATTGCCAGCCGCCCTTTGCTATCGAGATTTACTAGCGTTGCGCCGCGAAACATGCAAGCCTCACCAAAACACCCATTATCACCACTTTATGACACAATTTCCCACTAAACAGTTTACGGAGCGAGTGAAATCGTTGTCAAGCCACCGCCAGCGTTCAAGAGGATTATTTACAACTCTATAAGAACAGGGAAAAAACAGTCGCAGATGCTGTGAAGAGAGAGAAAATTAATAACATGATGAATCCATGAGGTATTTTTTTAAAAAAAAGCAGTAACAGAGGAATGAAATCAAAAAAATAGCTTCACACAGGTAAAAAGGGGGAAAAAGCAAGAGTACTCTTTTAAGCAATATCCTAAGTCGGTCAGAATAAAAATACAGGGTACATTTAGCAATTCCCTGTGCACTGAGGGCACTAAGGCGTACCCTCATTAGTTGTTCAGCCTGTCACCATTATCTACGCCACTAAGACGCTTTTCGACTCAGACGACCACGCCGATGCAAATTGCGGCGAATATGTGTCAGACCCGGTTTTGGCTTACGCGGTTCATCCAGACTGGCAAGCACTAACTCCAATACCCGCTCAGCAACATCCCGGTGGCGCTGCGCTACCGCCAGTACCGGACATTGCAGAAAGTCCAGTAACTCATGATCACCAAAAGTCGCAATCACCAGATTAGCTGGCAACTGACCATTATATTTCAGAATGACATCCATCACGCCCTGCAACAAGCCGAATGATGTGGAAAATAAGGCGTCCGGCATGGGGTGATTTTCCAGCCATGTTTCAAACATCCCTGCCGCGGCATGGCGTTCAAAACTATCGGCATAAATATAATCAATCTGTCGTTGATCACCCAGCCATGCATTACGAAAACCGGTTTCACGCAAATAACTCACCGATAACTCAGGCAATGCACCAAGGTAGAGAATATTATTGACTTCTTGTTTACGGAGTTCATTGCCGAGCATTTCTGCATCATCCTGATCAGCCCCCACCACGCTGGTGAAGTGATCACGATCAAGTGCCCTGTCCAGAGCGATGATCGGCAGCGGATCATTAATCCAGCGCTGATAGAAGGGATGCTCGGGGGGAAGTGAGGTTGAGACAATAATGGCATCAACCTGACGCTGTAGCAGATGCTCAACACAACGCATCTCATTATCCGGCTGATCTTCTGAACAGGCTATCAAAAGTTGATAACCGCGCTGGCGTGCCTGCCTTTCAAGATAATTAGCAATGCGGGTGTAGCTGCTATTTTCAAGATCCGGGATCACCAGGCCAATGGAGCGCGTGCGTCCGGCACGTAAGCCGGCAGCAACTGCATTAGGGTAATAATTATACTGGCGTACTACCGCCATCACTTTTTCGACTGTTTTTTCACTCACCCGGTACTGTCTGGCTTTGCCGTTAATCACATAGCTGGCTGTTGTGCGGGAGACTCCCGCCAGTCGTGCAATTTCATCCAGTTTCACAATGACTCCCTATGCACCTATCCCATCAGGTCTGTTTAACGTTCCATGCTGGCTCGGGCAGTACCGTTAAACCCTGTTATCTAACCGCCAACGCTGCGTACTGTCTATGTCCGAATGGCTGACACCGGCAATCGCTGAATACGGCTGACCACCGTTCGACCTTCAACTACCGGCCCAATTGCCACACTTCAGGCAGGGGTAATCTTAACATACCTGCACACTTTTTCGTGCAGTGAAGATGCAGTTTCCACAGATGAAAATAAGCGTCAGCAAATAAAAGACCCTGTTAATCACTAACAGGGTCCGGAACAGAAAACAGTAAACTTCAGGCGGTCAATTAACGCATCATACGGTCACCACGGGCAATACCTACCACCCCTGACCGTACCACTTCAACGATTTCTGCCACATCCTGCAAAGAGGCAAGAAACGCATCCAGCTTGTCACTGGTACCCGTTAATTGCACTGTATACAGCGACGGGGTGACATCAACGATCTGACCACGGAAAATATCAGTACTGCGTTTCACTTCATCACGCGCAACGCCTGTAGCCTGTACTTTCACCAGCATCATTTCACGCTCAACAAAGGGTCCCTGCCCGAGCTCACTGACACGTAAGACGTCCACCAGCTTATGCAGTTGCTTTTCGATCTGTTCCAGTGCCTTATCATCACCTACGGTCTGAATAGTCATACGCGATAAGGTAGAATCATCGGTTGGCGCCACTGTCAGGCTTTCAATGTTATACCCTCGCTGGGAAAATAACCCAACAACGCGAGACAATGCGCCTGATTCGTTTTCGAGTAATACCGATAAAACACGACGCATAATTAAGTCCTCTCCGTTTTACTAAGCCACATCTCGTCCATCGCACCACCCCGGATCTGCATCGGATAGACATGTTCCGTGCCATCGACGTTCACATCGACGAACACCAGACGCCCCTTTTGTAACGCAGACAGAGCCTCGGTCAGTTTTGGTTCCAGTTCATCAGGATGATTGATGCCGATACCAATATGTCCATACGCTTCCGCAAGACGAACAAAATCAGGTAAAGACTGCATGTAAGATTGCGAATGGCGACCGGAATAGATCATATCCTGCCACTGTTTTACCATTCCGAGGAAGCGGTTATTGAGGCTGACAACCAACACCGGCAAATCATACTGCAGTGCCGTGGAGAGCTCCTGAATATTCATCTGAATACTACCATCACCCGTCACGCAAATAACCGTTTCTTCAGGCAGTGCCAGTTTAACGCCCAGTGCCGCAGGCAGACCGAAACCCATGGTGCCCAGCCCACCGGAGTTGATCCAATGGCGTGGTTTATCAAATGGATAATAGAGCGCAGCAAACATCTGATGCTGTCCAACATCAGAGGTCACATAGGCGTTCCCCTGCGTCAACGTCCAGAGCGTTTCGATCACCGCCTGCGGTTTAATTTTTTCGCCACTGTCGTCATAGGCGAGGCAGTGGCGATCACGCCAGCTATCAATACGTTGCCACCAGTCACGCAGGCTATCAAAATCCTGAGTCAGTTCTGTTTGGCTCATCAGTTCAGAAAGCTGTTGCAACACCTGCTTCGCATCACCCACTATCGGCACATCTGCTGCAACTGTTTTGGATATTGAGGCAGGATCGATGTCAATATGAATTACTGTGGCATCAGGGCAATACTTCGCCAGATTGTTAGTCGTACGATCATCAAAACGTACTCCAACGGCAAAAATCACATCGGAGTGATGCATGGTCATGTTCGCCTGATACGTACCATGCATACCAAGCATGCCGACACTTTGTCGATGGGTCGCAGGAAAACCACCTAACCCCATCAGCGAACAGGTGACCGGAATATTAAGGGTTTCAGCAATCACTCGCAGTTCATCATGGCAATCCGCGTTAATCACACCACCACCACAATAAATAACCGGTTGTCTGGCAGACAGTAACACCTGTAGCGCACGTTTAATCTGCCCGCGGTGCCCCTGGGTCGTGGGGTTGTAAGAGCGCAAGCTGACTACATCCGGCCACTGGTAAGGACGCTTTTCTGCCGGGTTCATAATATCTTTGGGCAGATCAATAACTACCGGCCCCGGACGTCCGCTGGATGCCAGCCAGAACGCTTTTTTAATTGTTTCGGGGATCTCTTCGACACTTTTCAGCATGAAACTGTGCTTAACCACCGGGCGTGAAATACCCAGCATGTCACACTCCTGAAAAGCATCATAACCAATCAGTGATGACGCAACCTGACCGGAAAGGACAACTAAAGGAATAGAATCCATATAGGCGGTAGCGATACCCGTAATGGCATTGGTTGCCCCGGGACCTGAAGTCACCAGCACCACGCCAACCTCACCGGTTGAACGCGCATAACCATCGGCCATATGCACTGCAGCTTGTTCGTGACGTACCAAAATATGGTCAACACCCCCCACCGTTTGCAATGCATCATAAATATCGAGAACGGCGCCGCCGGGATAGCCAAAAATATGCTTTACGCCCTGGTCAATCAACGACCGGACGACCGTCTCCGCCCCTGATAACATCTCCATTTTTGCCTCCAGGCTACTAACATGCTGAATTATTTTTTTGGATTGTGCCTGCAATCCTATCACGGCCATAGCCCCGGTTTAGCTGAAAAACGCGCTTTCGGGAAATTATCTCGCTGCCGACCTACTGACACATCCTCTTAATACCTGAAGTTAACCACCGTACCACTCAGGATGCATAACCCGTACCTTAACCTCAGAAAAGTGAGCTGGTAAACAGCAAACGTGCTTTTGTTTAATCGAACACGCTCAGACCATGAACAACATCACAGTAACACGCATCCCACAGGCTTACTGATGCCTGGATCAACGCTAACGCAGCTGTAGGGTAAAAGTTGCGCCCAGCCTATCCTTTCCGTAGAGTGGATACAATCAGTTTACATATCACTGAACACTGTTGTAGTCACATGAGACCCCCGTCATTTCTTTTTTGCAGGTCGGTATCCCACACTAAACTGATTGTCAAAAAGCAGGGTAGCTGTCATCTATTGCGGAGAAACCATTACATGCCACTCAATGTAGCAATTTATCTTTTTGACCAGGTCGAAGTCCTCGACTTCGCCGGCCCCTATGAGGTCTTTACCTGTGCAACTCGCGTCGCACGGGGGAATGAGCCGCTATTTAACGTCTTCACCATTGGCGAAACCCACACATCAGTACGTGCCCGGGCGGGACTGCATCTTACACCTGATTTTACGCTTGATGACCATCCTGATATTGACTGTCTGATCATCCCCGGAGGAGTCGTCGATACCGAGCTGGCTAAACCGCATGTGATTAACTGGATATCCGCGCAGAGTACCAGGACACGCATTACCGCGTCTGTTTGTACCGGAGCTTTTTTACTGGCAAAAACCGGGCAATTTGACGGTAAACGGCTGACCACTCACTGGGAGGATATCGCCGACTTACGTCAACAGTTCCCTGCGATAACAGTTGAAAGTGAGGTTCGCTGGGTGGATGAAGGTGCACTGGTTTCGTCTGCGGGTATCTCAGCCGGTATCGATATGTGCCTGCATCTTGTTGAGCGACTGGCAGATCGTCAGCTGGCAGAAAAGACCGCCCGCCAGCTGGAATTTGACTGGACAGAGAACAAACCGAAAAGCTGAACTGTGCCTTCTGGCTATGCCCGATCATAACACCCCGGGTCCTGGCGGGAAAAAGGGACGCTGATGTCCCTTCCTTTTCCCCGTTATCACTGAGGATACACTGCAGGTCATACGATACTCACTGGCGTAATTTAGTAAACGAGGAATATAACTGCTCGCAGGCTAAAGTGAGCTTCTCATCGTCAACCGCATAAGCAATACGCAGATAACCAGGCATGCCGAATGCACTACCCTGTAACACAGCCACTCCGGCATCCTCCAGTAACCAGGCGGCTAATTCACTGTCAGTGGCTATTTTCATGCCGGCGGGGGTAATTCTACCCAACATTTTCTGACAGTTTACAAACAAATAAAATGCTCCCTGCGGCACAAACACGGATACCCCTTCAGTATCATCAATCATCGCCAGAACCTGACGACGGCGATGATCGAGTTTATCAATCCATGCGGCTAAACTGGTGGCTGGTTGCCGCAACGCCACCACAGCAGCAGCCTGAGAGATGCTGCAAGGATTAGAAGTACTTTGTGATTGTAACACCTGCATTGCCTCAATCAGCCATGCCGGGCCGCCAGCATATCCCAGGCGCCAGCCCGTCATCGCATGACTTTTCGATACGCCATTCACCGTCAGAATACGCTGCGCCAGCTCCGGTGCTACCGAGGCAAAAGTATTAAACGGAATGCCGTCATAACGTAATGGTTCATAGATATCATCAGCCAAAACGAGCACGTCAGGATAATCGGATAACACGGCTGCCAGCGCGCGCAACTCTTCAGCGCTGTACACAGCACCGGTAGGATTACCCGGTGAATTGAGGATCAGCCAGCGTGTAGCAGGAGTCAGTGCAGCGCGCAATTGGTCCGGTTGTAACTTCCAGCCCTGCTGCTCTTCACATCTGACTATTACGGGTTCCCCTTCGGCAAGGCTGACCATATCAGGATAAGAAACCCAATATGGGGCCGGAATAATCACTTGCTGCCCCGGGTCTATTGTCGCCAGAAAAGCATTAAAAATAAGCTGTTTAGCACCACACCCGGCAATAATCTCCTCGGGAGAAAAGAGCAAACGGTTATCACGCAGGAATTTTGCTGCGATAGCATTTTTTAACTCCGGCGTCCCGGCTACTGCGGTATATTTCGTTTGCTGATCGAGAATAGCCGCAATCCCCGCCATGCTGATGCTATCCGGGGTGGCAAAATCAAGCTCTCCCTCTCCCAGATTAATCACTCTTTTTCCTGCCGCTTCCAGTGAACGAACCTGGTCTGAAATTGCTGCCGTTGGTGATGGACGAACCCGTTGCATGCGGCCGGCCAATAGCTGATTATTCATAAATCCTCTTTTGTTTTTTATGCTTCAGGTAATACAATTAAATTCCCAAAAAAAAGCAGGAAACTTGCCGTGTTATCCACTTTCATTCTTGATGATGCTCAGTTACCCGGACGATTTGGACTCACTGCCAGCGTGTGGGCCAATCAACAGAACCTGCCATTATGGAGTCTGCGTCCACACTTTAACGGGAATTTTCCCAACGCTTATCAGCATGTCGTGCCTGCCGGATATTGCGTCACCAGCGGTCTGTACCGCAGCGATACCCTGCAACATGAAGTCACCGATATCACGCTATTGCCACCAGAAGATAGCGTAATCGTCCTTGCCCCCACCGAGGCTGAACGCCTTGCCCATCTCGCGGGACCACGCTTATTCAGCCAGTACGACGGTAATACCCTCTCACTACTCGACACCGATCACCGCGTGATATGGCAACACACCCTCGCCGCGTCGATAAACAGTGAGCAAACACTCACTGTGGGGCTGGTTGCCGATGAGCAGGATCAACGCGAGGTTTATCCTGCCACGATTGATGCCCTGATGGCGGCAGCAAGACGCGCCAGCATTACCCTACAGATACGTTTTTTACCGCCAATTACCGTCACCAGCCTGTTAGACGATCTATGCCAGCTTGATGGCATTCTCCTGCCCGGCGGGGCCTCAATGAGTGCTGTAGCCGGACAGGTAGCCGTCGCCCATCGCACCCTACGAGACGCCATCCCGACCCTCGGGCTCTGCCTGGGCATGCAAAGTATGTGCACCGCCGCCTTACAACTGAATCCCGGGTTGGAACAGGCCATGCTGGCTGAAGTCGCCCCGCATGCCACGGTACACAGTTTCATCCCGTTTGCTGATCACGCTCATCGTTGCGGTCTGTTGCCCTTTCCTGCTGCATCACCTTTTCATCTGATGCACTACAACCACCGCTACTACTTTAATCCCCACTATCGGCCTCAGCTTGCTGCCAGTGGCGTCATTATCAACGTACACAGCGACACGATTATTGAAGGAATAAGCCATCCTGCTCATCCCTTCTGGCAGGGTGTTCAGGGGCATCCGGAACTGATGTCACGGCCGGAAACCCCACACCCATTGTTTATTGCTTTTGTCCAGGCAATGATGGCACGAGGGTAATACCGGTACGCGGATCACTGGCCAGCTTTTGCATCACGCTGGTCAGGGCTGTTATTGCTGCATCAGCAACCGGCAATAACGGGGCGCGTACCGTCCCGCCATTAAATCCACGCAAGGCCATCGCCGCCTTAACCAGTTGAGGCTGTCCATGCTGTCGTGCCAGTGTGCGGTAGTCGAACCACAGCTGATGTAAGTCACGTGCTGTATGGGCATCGCCTGACTCCAGCGCCCGATACGTTGCCAGCACTAACTCAGGTAATGCGCCACTGTTGGTGGTACTGATACCATCAAAACCAGCCATCATCGGCCCGGTAAAGGCCAGATCTGAAGCACAAAACAGCCGTAGTTTTCCCTTCAGACGATTAGCTATCTGATCGATTACCGTAGGGTTGAGATCGCCCTGTTTGATCCCCACCACACCGGGGATCTCAGCCAGTTTCTCCAGCAATGCCGGGGATAGAGTGATACCAATGCCCGGCGCGTTGTACACCAGAATACCGGTCACCGACAACGGTGCTATCTGCGCAAAATAACTCACAATCTGTGACTCAGTAATTTCACTCACATAAGGTGCGGTAACCATCGGTAAGCCGCCTAGCTCTCCGGCTAATTGTGTCAATTCACGTGCCTCACGCGGGTCAGCACTGGTACTGCATAACATTACCGGTACCCGATCCTCAACACAGTCCATCACCACCTGAAACAGTTCGCGCCGTTCAGCCAGCGACATCACAGGAAACTCGCCATAGGTGCCGCCAATCAGCAAACCGTCATACCCCAGCGTAATCACCCGTTCAATGTTTTCGCGCAATGCCTGAAAATCTATCTCACCCCCAACAGAAAATGGTGTGACAGTGATATTGAAAATACCCTGCAGACGTGCACGGGATTCATTAATGTCTTTCATCATCAATTCCTTACAACTGTGTCAATGGGCGAGGTAACGTACCCAACTGCCGGTAGCCTGTTTCGGTAATAACCACGGTTTCGCTGACACCGACGGTGAAGCTGCCATAAATACGTAGCGCTGGCGGTATATGGAAGGTCATACCCGGTTGTAACTCAGTCGTAATCCCACTGTATAAACTGAGGATACTGCCCTCGCCCCAGTCAGGTGCAAAAGAGACGCCTATCGAATAACCGGTACGCTTGCGAAAATTATCGGTAAACCCGGCACGGTCAATCACGCGCTGACAGGCGATATGGGGTTCAGCACAGGTGGCACCAGGGCGGAGTGTATCCAGTGCTGCCTGCAATGCCTCCTGACAAACGTGTTCCATTTCCAGTGCCAGCGCAGGCGGTTGTCCAATCCACGCTGAACGCATCAGTGCAGCGTGATAACGGTCATGCGTGGCAGCCATTTCCAGAAATACCGGATCATTGTCGCCCATCACCCGTCGCCGCCAGGTGCCATGTGGCACACCGCTACGGGGTCCGGTTGATACCAGCGGCTCCATACCAACATATTCAGAACCGGCGGCGATCGCAGCCCCCATCATTGCCGACACTAAGGCGTTCTCATCAGCACCAGCGCGAATCGCGGCAATACCGGCTCGCATTCCGGCATCGACATAACCTGCTGCTGCCGCCATTTTGTCTATCTCAGCGGCAGATTTGATAGCACGCAACGGTTCGATAATCCCGGCGGTATCGGCAATTGTGCCCAATTGTCCCTGCAATGCTTCATACACCGTGATCGGTAAAAACCAGCCACGTTTGTCCAGCCCTACACGTTTTTCTGACCAGCCGCGCTGGCGCAAGACATCAACCAAAAAATCAACCGGATTATCACCATCCTGGTAAATTGCGGCGTCAGAAATAAAGGTGTTAGAAATAAAGTTGAAGTATTCCAGCTGACGAATAACAAACACGGGATCCCCCTCAACCGGAAGTACCAGTGCCTGAAAGGTGTAATAACCCGGCGTCTGTTGCCCGGTTAACCAGAAAATATTTTCCGGTCCGGTAACCACCATGACATCAATACCTGCCGTTGCCAGGCGTTCTCGCGTCCTGCGCTGCCGGTCCTGATACTCTTCGGCACTGAACGCTGACTCACTGCCCTGAATCACATTATTTATCTGTTGCATAAGAAAACTCCTGAAGAAAAAGGGCCCGAGTAGCATCAAAATTCACCCCCAGACCAACACTATTCCGCACCAGAACCTCACCCTGCTGATAATAAAGTCCGCTGGCAGGATCATCAGTCAAACCATCAGCGCCATAAAGTTCGGCAAAAATCGGCTTCACCGTACTGCACAGTTGCAGCGCCGCAGCGGTAGCCACATGCCCTTCATTCATTTGACCAATCATGAACGGGATCTCCGCCTCCTGCAGACGACGGGCCAGTGCCAGCGTCGGCCGGATACCACCACATTTGACCAGCTTCAGATGCCCCCACAATGCCCCTCCTGCAGCAAGTAATCGCTCAATCGCCAGACCATTGCACAGGCTCTCATCCAGCATAATTGGCACACCAAATGCTGTCAGTTGTGGCAGCAGATGATCATCAGCAGGTGATAAAGGTTGTTCGACATAACACAAACCGAGATCAGCCAGCAGCGGAAACGCTTCACGTGCTTGCTCAACTGACCACTGTCCATTGACATCAATAGCTAAAGAGAGCTGATCACCAAACTCCTTGCGCAACCGCTGCAGCCGCATGACATCCTCACTGAGAGTGGCAACACCAGTGCGTAACTTAAGTTGTGTAAAACCACGTTCAACATACCCGGCAGCCTGCCCGACCATCTGTTGCTCACTTCCCCAGAACAGAGTCTGGTTGGTCGGGTAAACAATCGAAGCCGGTGTACCACCGAGCCAGGCTGCCAGACTCTGTTGTGCACAACGGGCAAGCAAATCATGCAGGGCCATATCCAGTAACATCCGTCCCGGTGTCAGTAACGGCGAATCCGCTGCATGTACCTCGTCGAGCATCGAAGCCGGAGCTAATGACCAGTCCCACGCCGCCAGAACACTGAACAGGTTATCCAGCACCTGCGTGGCAGAATAACCATGCAAATAGTGAATATTGAGACGAACTTCACCGACCCCTCGCTGCATGCCGTCATCCAGTTCTATCCACAGGGTATCCAGTGCATTAATCGCCCCGGAGGTTGCGGTGTGCAACGTCACCCCGGCATAGTGCAACTCCCCGCGCCACAATCTTGCCTTCACGCTATTGGCTCCCGGGGTAACATGGCCAGCGCCACATCCAGATAGATAGACGCGGCAGCAAAAAACTCTTCTGCAGGGACAAATTCATCAGGTTTATGAGCCACAGCCAGACTCCCGGGACCTATCACCACACCTCTGGCACCTAATGTGCGAAAATGCACCAGATCACATCCCCCCTGGAAACCGAAAGGACCGGGTTGGTGCTGCCCATGAAGTCGACAGGCGTTGAGGCTGTGCTGCACGATGGGATCATTACTGTCAGTTTCTGTCGCCCCCCCCGTCGTCGGTTGCCAGGCTACAATTTCAGCTTCCACGCCCTCACGCGTCCGGGCATTGTCGAGCAAGCGCTGTAATTCCGCTTTCACCGCCGCCTCATCTTCTCCGGGTACCATGCGACGATCGAGTAACAGTTCACAGCTGTCGGGAATGACATTATCAGCATGTCCGCCATGAATACGCGTTACTGTCAGACTGGCCTTCCCTACCAGAGGATGAGAACGACAACAAACCTCTTGCTGATGCGTCTGCTCAATCAAACCGAGCAGTTTGGCAGACTGATAAATCGCATTGATCCCTAACTCAGGAGTACCCGAATGAGCTGTAGTCCCTTTTATCCGTACCCGGGGACGCAAGCTGCCTTTATGGGCTGAAAATGTCGCGTTAGAGGTAGGCTCACCAATAACAGCAAAATCAATTGCCGGGGGCGCATCGCGGACATAATGCTTCGCACCTTCACTGGCAACCTCTTCGTCTGCGGTAAACACTCCCATTAAGGTCCCTGACCAGTGAGACCGATTGGCTGCCAGTATGCGTAAAGCTTCGACCATTGCCACCAGCGGCCCTTTCGCATCACAGGCACCGCGACCATACAAACGCCCTTCACGCTCAGTGAGAGTGAAAGGATCTGACGACCAGCCTGTACCGGCAGGCACGGTGTCGAGATGGGTATTGAACGCAAAGGTTGGACCACTGCCATTATTAAGTAGCGCGATCACATTAGTGCGACCGGGGGCATATTCGCTGAAAGAGAGGTCAAAACCAGCGGCACGTAACCAGCCAGCAACGCACCCGGCAGCCTCTTTTTCCTGGCCGGGGGGATTCTCGGTATTGATCGCCACCAGTGTGGCAAGATCACGTTGCATACCCACCCGATCAACCTGATATGTTGTCATGACAACTCCTGATTAATGAAGGATCTGGTCAAGAAAATGCTGTGCACGTTCAGTGACTTGTCCACTAAAAAAGTCTTCCGCAGTGGCACACTCGAGGATTTCACCCTCTTCCATAAACAAAATTTTATTTGCGGCACGACGGGCAAATGCCATTTCATGGGTTACCACCATACTGGTCATGCCCTCGGCACTGAGCTCAGCCATAACATCCAGCACTTCACGAATCATCTCCGGGTCAAGCGCTGAAGTTGGCTCGTCGTACAGCATCAATTCCGGCTTCATCGCCAGCGCACGAGCGATAGCCACACGCTGTTGCTGTCCACCGGACAACTCATCGGGAAAATGGTCGGCCCGCTCATGAATACGTACCTTTGCCAGCAGCGCTTCCGCCTGTTTACGGGCCTCAATACGGTTTATACCCAGCACCGTCATCGGTGCCAGCATGATATTTTCTGCGGCGGTTAAATGGGAAAATAGCTCATAATTTTGAAATACCATGCCAATGCGCTGACGCAGTTGATGGGGCGGAATCTCACCCCGACTGATGTTTTGCTGCCCAAAGAAAACATCACCACTGTCAGCGGGGGAGAGCAAATTCACGCAGCGTAGTAATGTCGATTTCCCGGATCCGGAAGGACCAATCAGCACCACAGTTTCACCACGCTGCACATCAAGAGAACAATTTTTCAACACCGTCTGACGACCAAAAGCCTTATCGATGCCAATCATTTCGAGTAGAGGTGAGGTATGCTGGCTCATCATGCGCCTCCTGTGGTTTTTACCGGATTGACATCGTTACTCACCGACGAACCGGAGAGTGTTTGTTTACGACGTCGCTGTTTAGGGTCTAAAGCACGCTCCAGCCACCACTGGAACAACATGAACAGGCTGGTGAGCAGTAAATAGTAAATCCCTGCCGCGCACAGCGCTTCGAAGTAACGGAAACTGGCACTGGCTTCCTGATTAGCAACCAGCAGCAGCTCCTGAACCGCAATAACCGATACCAGAGCGCTGGATTTCAACATACTGATCATCTGGTTACCCATCGGCGGTAATACGATACGCGCGGCCTGGGGTAAGACCACTTTGCGCATAATCTGAGCCTGAGTCATGCCCAACGCCATAGCAGCGGTACGCTGACCACTTTTCACCGCCTGTAAGCCTGAACGTAAAATTTCAGCCATATAAGCACCTTCATTTAATGAAAGTGCCAGAACTGCACAGGTAAATGCGGAGAAGCGCAGACCGAAACCGGGCAATACGTTATAGACAAAGATGATCTGAAACAGCACCGGCGTTCCACGAAACAGCCACAGGTAAAAAAAGGCTCCCCCTTTCGCCACGCGAAACGGCGCTTCCTGTAACAACGCCAGGAGCAGCCCCAGAACCACACCGCATAACAGCGAACACAGGGTAATCAGCAGAGTCATTCCAGCACCCTGGACAAAACCAGGCGACAGGAAGTAGTGCCACATTAAATCAATCGACATTGCTCTCTCCGCTTAAGAATTAGAAAATGGCAACAGAAGCGGGGAAGTTCCATTTCTTGATTAACTGTTGGTAAGTTCCTTCTTTGATCAGCTGCTGTAGGCCTTGTTCTAGTTGCGCTTTAGTTTCGCTGTCGCCTTTTCTGACCGCAAAAGCAATATGTGTATCAGTCTCGAACTCTTTACCTGTTGCTTCGAAAACGCCTGGTTTTTCATTTAACAACGCCACTGTACCCGGGGTAGACAAAAACTCCGCATCCGCACGTCCGAGCGCTACCGCAACCGCAGAGTCGGTGGCTGCCGGAAAGGTCATGACATTAATCGCAGGCTGCTTTTCAGCAAGGCAGCGCTGGTTATCAGCCCGGGCCTGACTCTCTTCGATACCCCCCAGTGTCACCGCAACGTTTTTGCCACACAGTGATAAATCACGCCCGGTAATCGCGGCAGGATTACCTTTTTTCACCACAACCAGGCTGCCTATCTTCATATAAGGAACAAAGTCCACCTGTGAAGCACGGGTAGGATTGACATACATTGCTGAATTGATGATATCGATGCGTTTGCCCTGCAACGCAGGGATCAGACCTTTGAACTCCATCGCCAGGGGTGCTGGCTGAAGTTTCAGCTGATGACTCAATGCCGTAATCAGGTCGATATCAAAACCGACCAACTGCCCCTCTTTGACAAACTCAAATGGCATAAACGTTGCCGCTGTGCCGTAAGTCAGTTTCCCTTCAGTGACCCGTTCTGCTGCAGCGTGTGCAGTAAAAGGTAAAGCGGCAAACAGAGAAAGTATTCCCCAGACAGAAAATGTATTACGTAATGTTGTTAGCATAGTGCCTCCCGGACAAAATAAATTGGTTTTTATGTGACATAAAATACAATCATTAGCGCAAAAAAAACGTACTATTCTGGTGCAGTAGTGCAAAAATAGTGCAGGTTTTGCTTTATATCGCGGCGCTTCTGTCAGTGTGTTATTGTATTTAATGTTTACAAGAATACACTTCAGGGAAACGTTTCCATGCCATCCGACTCCTCTGCCAGCTGTCGTCGTATTACGCGACAATTGCTCGACTTAATATACGAAGCAAGATTCGATCCAAATCACCATTTGCGTGAACAATATCTTGCCGATGCTCTCGGTGTTTCCCGTACCCCGATCCGTACCGGGCTTAAAGAGTTAACCCGGCTTGGCGTGGTTGAATCCCGCCCGAATCAGGGATTCTTTCTGCTAAAAAGAGCCGATGAATTGCAGCAGCTGGTGATCGAGCCACCTCCGAGCAGCGATCAGACATTGTATGAATTGCTGGTACGCGACAGGATTGCCGGGGTATTAAATGCTTCATTTACCCAGACGGAAATTACACAACGTTATGAGGTTGATCGCGGAGTACTGACACGCACGCTGGTCAAGCTATCAGAAGATGGACTGATCGCCCGTAACCCCGGGCATGGCTGGCGCTTTCTGCAGACACTCAATTCAACCGTCGCCTTGCGAAACAGCTATGCCTTTCGTCTGATGCTTGAACCCAATGCGCTGCTAAGCCCTGAATTGCGTATAGATCGCCGGACATTAAAACACCTGCGAACTGAACATCTGCGCCTGATAACTCACCCTGACATCACTCAGGTCTCTGCCCGGGATATTTTCGATACCGACGCCAGCTTCCATGAACTTTTGGCAGAATTCAGCGGTAATATGTTTGTTTTACAAGCGGTTCAGCAACAAAATCGCCTGCGTCGATTGCTTGAATTTAGCAGTTATCACGACAAACGGCGGGTAAAAGCCTGGTGCGAAGAGCATATCAGCATCATTGATGCGTTGAAGGAAAATCAGACCACACAGGCAGCAGAACTGATGCGTAGTCATCTACAACAAGCGTATAAACAGGTACAAATTCCTGACCCGCAGCAATAATCGGCACTATTTTTGCACATACCGATCCTGAAAATACAATTCAGGAGAAGATGATGGATTTACGCATTCAACAACGTGTGGCACTGGTATGCGGTGCAGGAAGTGGACTGGGGCAGGCAATAGCCTGCGCACTGGCCCGCGAAGGCGTCCGTGTTGCTGTCACCGGACGCCAGCCAGAAAAACTGCAGGCAACCGTTGCATTAATCAGACAAGAAAACGGTATCGCAGAAGCGTTTGCTCTCGATCTGGCTGCCCCCGATCACTTCGACAATGTGCTGTCCGCTATCAGACAATGTTGGGGAGAGATCGACATTCTGATCAATAACTCAGGTGGCCCCCCTCCGGCTCAGGCGCACAATACTGACCCGACACTCTGGCAGCAGCAATTTTCACTGATGGTCTCGTCATTAATCACACTAAGCAATAAAGTATTGCCTGGTATGCGCCAGCGTGGTTGGGGACGCATTATCACTTCAACCTCTTCCGGCGTCATTTCGCCTATTCCGAATCTCGCGTTATCTAATGCATTACGCATGAGTCTGCTTGGCTGGTCTAAAACACTCGCCAGTGAAGTAGCGGCAGACGGTGTGACAGTCAATGTGCTGGTACCTGGTCGCATAGCCACTGAGCGAGTCAGCGAACTGGACGCCCTGAAGGCGAAACGTGAACAGACCACTGCAGAGAGTGTCGCCGCACAGAGTCGACAATCTATTCCCGTGGGGCGCTATGGTAAACCGGAAGAATATGGCGCGCTGGCTGCTTTTCTTGCCGGAGAACCGGCCAGTTATATTACTGGCTCAGTGATACGTGTTGACGGCGGTATGATCAACTCAATTTGACTCAAACCCGGTATCGTCAGTGCAAATATGCAGACAATTCATCGACGAAGGTTGACAGCGCCAGAGGGATCAAGTATCAATAACACATCATACTTAATTTACAGGGTTTGAATTCATGCTGTTGACCACTCGCCTTGCAGGACTACTACTACTCGCATCCTCCGTGCGCGGTAGTCTTGCAGCCGAAATCAACCACTGATTCAGACTTGCAAAACATTAAAACCCGCGCCAATGCGCGGGTTTTTTTATGCACGTTGCACTGGCAAGCAAAAAGACAAGGAACCAACCCATGAGTGAACAGGTCATTATTTTCGATACCACCCTGCGCGATGGCGAACAGGCATTACAGGCCAGTCTGAGCGTTAAAGAGAAGCTGCAGATTGCCCTCGCTCTCGAACGCATGGGGGTAGATGTGATGGAAGTGGGCTTCCCGGTCTCCTCCCCTGGCGACTTTCAATCAGTGCAAACCATTGCCCGACAGATTAAAAATAGCCGTGTCTGCGCATTAGCACGTTGTGTCGAAAAAGACATTGATGCCGCCTGGGAAGCGTTACGCGTTGCTGAAGCTTTCCGCATCCACACCTTCCTTGCCACGTCGCCGATGCATATCGCCACCAAATTACGCAGCACGCTTCCGGATGTGATTGCACGTTCAGTTTCCATGATCAAACGGGCGCGTAATTACACCGATGACGTTGAGTTCTCCTGTGAAGACGGTGGACGCACCCCAATAGATGATCTCTGCCGCGTAGTTGAAGCCGCGATAGATGCAGGTGCCACCACCATCAATATCCCTGATACTGTCGGTTATACGTTGCCCGGTGAATACAGCGCCATCTTTGCCCAGTTGCGTCAGCGGGTACCGAATATTGATAAAGCTATCCTCTCGGTACACACCCATGATGATTTAGGCATGGCCGTGGGGAATGCCATTGCTGCCGTGCAGGCCGGAGCACGTCAGGTAGAAGGTACCCTCAACGGACTCGGTGAACGTGCGGGTAACTGCGCACTCGAAGAGGTCATCATGGCGATTAAGGTGCGTAGTCATTTAATGAACGTGCGCACCAACATTCACCACCAGGAGATTTACCGCACCAGCCAGATTGTCAGTCAGATTTGTAATATGCCTATCCCGGCCAATAAAGCGGTGGTGGGAACCGGGGCATTTGCACACTCTTCCGGTATTCATCAGGATGGCGTACTGAAAAATCGCGAAAACTACGAAATTATGACGCCGGAATCTATCGGCCTGAATCAGATACAGTTAAACCTGACTTCACGTTCAGGTCGTGCAGCCGTGAAACATCGTATGGATGAGATGGGCTACAAAGAAGATGATTATAATCTGGATACCCTGTACGCCGCTTTCCTGAAACTGGCAGATAAAAAAGGCCAGATTTTTGACTACGATTTAGAAGCCCTGGCATTCATCAATAAACAAAATGAGGAACCGGAATTCTTCCGTCTCGACTATTTCAATGTACAGTCAGGATCCAGTGTGCTGGCAACAGCCGCGGTTAAACTGGGTTGTGGTGATGAAGTGAAATCGGAAGCAGCCACCGGTAATGGTCCTGTAGATGCCGTCTATCAGGCACTGAATCGTCTCACTGACTTCGATACTGAGCTGGTCAACTACCAGCTGACGGCCAAAGGTCAGGGGAAAAATGCCCTCGGTCAGGTGGATATTGTGGTGAACTACAATGGACGTAAATTCCACGGTATTGGATTAGCCACCGACATTGTCGAATCTTCCGCCCAGGCAATGATCAATGCCATGAATAACATCTGGCGCGCCCGTCAGGTCGAACAGGAACTGCAACGTAAATCTCAGGAGGCCGTATAATCATGGCAGACAATGCACATATCGCAGTATTAGCCGGTGACGGTATCGGCCCGGAAGTGATGGCGCAAGCCATGAAAGTACTGGATGCCGTTCGTCAGCGTTTTGGGCTGAAGATCACGACCAGCGAATACGATATTGGTGGTGCGGCGATTGACAGACAGCACACACCGCTGCCCGACAATACCTTACGGGGCTGCGAACAGGCTGATGCCATTTTGTTTGGTTCAGTCGGTGGCCCGAAATGGGAACATTTGCCGGCAGATAAGCAACCTGAACGCGGAGCCCTGCTGCCTCTGCGTAAACATTTTCGCCTGTTCAGCAACCTGCGTCCGGCACGGCTGCATGATGAGCTAAAAGATTTTTGTCCTCTGCGCAGCGACATTGCTGCCCAAGGCTTCGATATTCTGGTGGTACGCGAGCTGACCGGCGGTATCTATTTTGGGCAGCCTAAAGGCCGTGAAGGCAGTGGCCCACATGAACGCGCCTGGGATACTGAAGTTTATCATCGCTTTGAGATTGAACGCATCGCCCGTATCGCGTTTGAAGCCGCACGCCAGCGCAAAAAAAATGTTACCTCGATTGATAAAGCCAACGTACTGCAGTCATCGATTCTCTGGCGTGAAGTCGTCACTGAAGTCAGTAAAGAGTATCCCGATGTGACCCTGACACATATGTACATCGACAATGCCACCATGCAGTTTATTAAAGCACCGGCTCAGTTTGATGTGGTGCTGTGCTCTAATCTGTTTGGGGATATTCTTTCTGACGAATGTGCCATGATTACCGGTTCTATGGGGATGTTGCCCTCCGCCAGCCTGAATGAAGATGGCTTTGGCTTGTATGAACCCGCCGGGGGATCTGCACCTGATATTGCGGGTCAAAATATCGCAAATCCGATTGCTCAGATCCTCTCTCTGGCACTGTTACTGCGTTTTAGCCTGCAGGCTACTGACGCAGCAGAAGCGATAGAACACGCGGTAAGTCGGGTACTGGCCGAAGGATATCGCACCCGCGATCTGGCTGGTAATGGCCCAGCAATTGGTACCGATGAAATGGGATCACTGATTGCCCGGATGGTTAGCGAGTAAGTCATGAAAACCTTATATGAAAAGTTGTTCGATACGCATGTGGTCTATCAGGCAGAGAACGAAACGCCGCTGATCTATATCGATCGCCATCTGCTTCATGAGGTGACGTCAGCGCAGGCCTTCGATGGTCTGCGAGCTCATAACAGGGGCGTTCGTCAGCCAGACAAAACCTTTGCCACAATGGATCACAATGTCTCGACTGAAACCCGCGATATCAATGCCAGTGGTGAGATGGCGCGCATTCAGATGTCGATGCTCATCAGCAACTGTGCAGAGTTTGGGATCCGGTTGTATGACCTGAAACATCCTTTTCAGGGCATCGTGCATGTGATGGGGCCTGAGCAAGGATTGTCACTGCCCGGTATGACGATCGTATGTGGTGACTCACACACCTCGACACATGGTGCTTTTGGTGCTCTGGCTTTCGGCATTGGCACCTCTGAAGTGGAACATGTCCTCGCGACACAAACGCTGAAGCAGGCCCGGGCCAAAACCATGAAAATTGAAGTGGTAGGTCAGGTTGCTGACGGCATTACTGCAAAAGATATTGCGCTGGCTATCATCGGTCATACTGGCAGCGGCGGCGGTAATGGGCATGTAGTCGAGTTCTGCGGTCCTGCCGTTACAGCGTTGAGCATGGAAGGACGCATGACGCTGTGCAATATGGCTATCGAATTGGGGGCTAAAGCCGGACTGATTGCGCCGGATCAGACGACATTTGATTACATCAAAGGACGTCAATTTGCCCCACAGGGGGAACGATGGGATCAGGCTATCGCCTGGTGGCAGACACTGAACAGTGATGAAGGTGCTCATTTTGATAGCGTAGTCACCATCAATGCAGCAGAGATAGCACCACAGGTCACCTGGGGCACAAACCCCAGTCAGGTGATTGCCGTCAATGAATTAATTCCTGATCCCGCCTCATTTTCTGATCCCGTCGCCCGCGCTTCGGCAGAAAAAGCCCTGGCTTACATGGGATTACGCCCCGGTATCCGGCTTACCGACGTAGCAATTGATAAAGTCTTTATTGGCTCCTGCACCAACTCACGTATTGAAGATCTGCGTGCCGCCGCTGCAGTGGTAAAAGGACATAAAATTGCTAACGGTGTGCAGGGCTATGTGGTCCCGGGCTCCGGTCCGGTAAAAGCCCAGGCAGAAGCCGAAGGTCTGGATCGTATTTTCCTCGATGCTGGCTTTGAATGGCGTCTACCTGGCTGTTCAATGTGCCTGGCAATGAATAATGACCGTCTGGCACCGGGTGAACGTTGTGCTTCTACCAGTAACCGCAATTTTGAAGGACGCCAGGGGCGCGGCGGACGCACCCATCTGCTCAGTCCGGCTATGGCGGCGGCGGCGGCGGTTGCGGGCCATTTTGCTGATATTCGTGATTTACACTAAGGGGCACACGTGGCTGAAAAATTTACTCAACATACCGGTGTGGTGATTCCCATCGACATTGCCAATGTAGATACGGATGCCATCATCCCTAAGCAATTTTTACAGATGGTTACCCGCACCGGCTTCGGCAAAAACTTGTTTTTTGACTGGCGTTATAGCGATCCGTCAGGAAACCTTGCTAATCCTGATTTTATTCTCAATCAACCTGCTTATCGTTCAGCCAGCATCATGCTGACCCGGGAAAATTTTGGTTGTGGCTCATCACGCGAACATGCCCCCTGGGCATTAAGTGACTATGGCATTCGTGCGATTGTTGGCAGTGGTTTTGCTGATATTTTTGCCAATAACTCGTTCAATAACCAGTTACTGCTGGTTACGCTGCAGGAAGATGAGATCGATGCCTTGTTTCAATGGGCCCTCGCCTCACCCGGTGTCAGCATGAGTGTGGATTTAGAGAATCAGCAGGTTATTGCCGGTGAGCTACGCTACGATTTTCAGATTGATCCTTTCCGACGTCACTGCCTACTGCATGGCCTGGATAATATTGGCCTGACGCTGCAACATGAATCAGCAATCAGCGCGTGGGAACAGCAGCAACACGCCTTTTTACGCTGAAGGTGTCGGCGGGGTTATGCCTCCCCGCCGCTACTGCTCACTTTATGACGCTTTGACCGTTGCTGACAGCCACCATGATAACAGCGCCAGACACAACGCCACCTGGTACACCGCGAGATGCCCAAAATGCTCTGCCAGCATCCCCTGTAATACCCCGGCGACGATAATCCCTGTTGAGATACTATTGGTAAATAGCGTGGTAGCTGCACCGGCACGACCAGGAAGCAGATCCTGAAAATAGAGCATACCGATACCAGCAATGATACCGATAAACACCGCGTTAAACCCCTGTAGCAGGATCAACGAAAGTTTCGACTCAAAACATACCAGCCCGAGATAGAACAACGCGCCAGCCGCCACCGCTATCAACATCATGCGGCGTTTACCAATGTATTTCACCAAAAAACCCGCCAGGATCATTGCCGGGATCTCCAGCCCGGCAGCCAGCCCCATCAGCCAGCCAGCAAGACTGGCTTCCATCCCTAAAGTCTGCGTAATATAGATCGGCATATCGATGATATACATGGTATTACAGGTCCACATACACAGCGAGGCAATAAACAGGCGTGGCACATCACGCTGACGCCAGATGCTGGCGGGCAAAGAACCGGTCGTGAACGGTTCACGGGGAACAGAGGGCAGAGTAAAGTACACCAGCAATAAACAACAGAGAAACAGCCCACCCGCAACGAGAAACATCACCGTAAAACCATAATTCGTTGCCAGAGCAAACGAAAGTGGCGGACCTATCACCCAGGCCAGAGACAGCTGCGCGCGCATCACCGAACTGAACATCACCACTTCACGCCCCGAGCGCTCAGCATATTCACGCGCCAGGGCAAAGACCTGAGGCACACCGACACTGGCTAACGCAGAGAACAGTACCCCTAACGTAATCAGCACCAGATAATGACGGCTGAAGGCAAAAATAACCGCATTAATAATCGCCATCAGACAACAAAAGACGATCAGCATCCGGCGATCACCCTGCTGATCAGAACGTTTGGCTAACAGAAAACTGACGATAATACCGGCCAGTGCATTCACCGTAAAAAAACCACCGACCCAAAATGGCGTGACACTGACTTCCCTTGTGAGAAACAGGCTTAACGTCGGCGCCTGTAAAGCACCGGCGATACCGGCCATAAATGCCACAGCCATGAAAGAGAGAAGTACCGGATGCAACATCCCTGAGCGCAGTGAAAAGCGTGTCATTTTCGATCCTTGAATGAGGTGACAATAGTCGCCAGACGATAATCCGGGAAACTGGCAACCGGATATTATTATCGACCATACAACACCAACGAAAAAAAGCCAGCGAAGAAAAATCGCCGGCCGGGAAAATGGTACCCTACTCAGAAGTTGTATTAAATAATGAAAAGATGCATTCAGCGAATGTCTGAATGTCTCCCACCCTTCCATCACCGTTCTATTATTGCTTTAATATACGGAAATAAAAACAGACTGATTTTTCCGGGGACTTCCTCTTTTATGTCATCTTCCCGTCTGCAGCAGCAATTTATTCGCCTCTGGCAATGTTGTCAGGGACAGTCACAGGCGATCACCCTCAGCCAGCTGGCTGAGCGGCTGGCCTGTACTCGCCGCCATATGCGTAATCTGCTGAAAGCCATGCAGCAAGAGGGCTGGCTGGTATGGCATGCCGAGTCAGGCAGGGGAAAGCGTTCGCGACTGGAGTTTCGTTTGACCGGTCTGGCATTGCAACAGCGCCGTGCTGAGGCACTACTTGAAGAAGATCGCGTCGATCAACTGGTGCAACTGGTCGGCGATAAAAATAGCGTGCGCCAGATGTTAATTTCCTATCTCGGTCGCAGCTTCCGCCAGGGAAGACATATTTTTCGGGTACTTTATTACCGTACACTGCTGAATCTGCTGCCGGGTTCCCCTTTGCGCCGCACAGAAAAACATCTTGCACGCCAGATATTCAGTGGTCTGACCCGAATAAATGAGGAAAATGGGGAAACAGAAGCGGATATCGCGCATCACTGGCAATCACTATCCGCCTTACACTGGCGTTTCTATATTCGTCCGGCGATACGCTTTCATCATGGGCGCGAGCTTGACGTCAGCGACATCATTGCCTCACTGACCGCGTTAAAAAACAGACCACTTTTTACTCATCTGCAAAATATCGATTCACCCGCTCCCTGGACAATTGATATTCATCTGACGCAGCCCGATCACTGGTTACCCTGGTTACTCGGCAGCATCAGTGCCGTGATCCTGCCCGAAGAGTGGCCCACTCTGGAAAACTTTGCCCGTTGCCCGACAGGAACCGGACCGTACAGTGTGGTAGCTAATCGTCCGGCACAACTGCAAATTCAGGCCTTTGATGACTATTTTGGCTACCGGGCATTAGTCGATGAAGTGCACATCTGGGTGCTACCCGAAATAAGCCAGGAATTGCTCTATTCCGGCGTAAAAGTGCAAAGCCCGGCACGGGGTGAAACCTCTGAAGAGAGCCGTCTGGAAGAGGGAGGGTATTTTGTGCTGTTCGATCAGCGCTCTGCGATAGCCAGCAGAGAAGATATCCGCCAGTGGATTAGCGCCCTGCTCAACCCCATTACCCTGCTGACCAGAACGGGAACTGAATACCAGCGTTACTGGTTTCCCGCTTATGGTATGTTGCCCTGCTGGCACCATTACTCTCCCTCCCCTCCGTTAGCAAAACCAGCCGGCCTCACTTCACTGACGCTCACCTGGTACAATGAGCATATTGAATATCAGGCGATGGCGAACGCTATTATCCCGTTACTCGCTTCACAAGGAGTAAGCGTGACATGCCAGCAGGTAAATTATGCGACATGGCATCAAGGAGACGCAGAAAGTGATTTATGGTTAGGCAGCATCAACTTTACGTTACCGCTCGCTTTTTCGCTGTTTTCATTAATGTATGAATTACCCTTACTACGCCACAGCATCCCCATCGACTGGGAAACGGCTGCACAGGCATGGCGTGAACAACGTTTATCCCTGCCCGAGTGGCATAAAGGTATGGTTGATGAAGGATGGCTACACCCACTTTTTCATCACTGGCTCTCACTGGAGGGAGAACGCAATATGCGTGATGTACGGATGAATGCTTTAGGCTGGTTTGACTTTAAATCTGCCTGGTTTGCGCCTCCTGAACTATGATGCTTTTCCCTGAGGGCGGAACACAGTAGAATAGCGCGTTCTCAACGGGGTGCGTGCTGCAGATCAGCAACGCTGAGATAAACCCGTCGAACCTGATCCGGTTAATACCGGCGTAGGGATTTGAGAGTGCTGCCTGCTCAGATCCTTTGCGACCTCTTACTGATTTAAGGAACGCAAAGTGCTAAAAAAATACCTTATCTTATTGCTGCTCTCACTACTGCCAGTTTCTTCTTTTGCGGCACTGCCGGTGCTGACAGTCTATACCTACGACTCTTTTACCGCAGACTGGGGACCCGGTCCGAAAATAAAAAGCGCTTTTGAAGCGCAATGTCAGTGCCAGTTAAAATTTGTGGCTCTGGAAGATGGCGTTTCACTGTTGAATCGCCTGCGTATTGAGGGGAAAAACAGTCGCGCCGATATCGTCCTCGGACTGGATAATAATTTGCTTGAAGCCGCGCAAAAAACCGGGCTTTTCGCAACATCAGGGGTTGATACCCGCCCGTTAACCGTACCCGGTGGCTGGCACGACAAGACCTTCGTTCCTTACGATTATGGCTGGTTTGCCTTTGTTTATGATAAGCGAAAACTCACCACGCCACCCTCAAGTCTGCGTGAACTGGTTGAC
>DWRH01000018.1:0-57664 GCA_022318365.1 Anthoptus insignis
AGTTTTATGGCTTACCGGTCAATGAGGGAAGCATCACTTTGGTAAGAAAACCCTGGTCAGTTACGGAATCAATACCGCTCGCTGATGAGGCGTTAATCCCTTTCCTGGCAGGTGAAACACTCAACTGGCAAGTACAAGCATAACCTCTTCACCCTGTTGTCATAATAGCGTTGCCTCCGCTATAAATACTGTATATATTAACAGTAAATATACGGAGGCTTCTTATGCGCATTGAAGTAACAGTGGCAAAAACTACCGCTCTTCCCGCTGGTGCAATTGATGCACTGGCCATTGAACTGACAAAACGTATCAACAAGTATTTTCCGGATGATAATAGCAACGTATCAGTACGCTATGCGGCGGCGAATAATCTTACCGTATTGGGTGCTAACCACGCGGCGAAAGAACAAATATCTGAAATTCTTCAGGAAACATGGGAAAGTGCTGATGACTGGTTTATTACTGACTGAACTACCTGATCGTATACCACGGCTCTGAGGGCTTTTTCCCTATTCATCATTGCTAAGGTAACCGTTTCCGATCTGAATGGAATTTTTCACCATCAGACAGGAAATATTCTTGCATCGCACTATAATCAGGAAGTCAGTGCGATTTTTCATACATGACCTCAACACATTACTTCGTTGTTTCTATGCACGAAAAGGAGGTTAAAATGGAACGTAATAAAGATGTGATTCAAACTCATCCCCTTATCGGGTGGGATATCAGTACCGTTGACAGTTATGATGCCATGATGATCCGCCTTCACTCACTTTCATCCGGTGAACAGGATGAGCATGATGCAGATGTTGGCCCGACTTACTGGCTTACAACGGACGTTGCCCGACAGTTTATCTCTATCCTCGAAGCGGGTATTGCTAAAATAGAAGCTACTGAGTATCAGGATCGCGATTACCAAAAGCATTAATCATCTTATTATTTCTTCGGGCATCCATTCGGATGCCTTTCTATTCATGGTGCCTTTTACTTCAAAAAGTGTCAAATAGCCGCCACAGATAAACAATTTATTTACATTACTTTTAAATGCATTATCACATTGATTTGAAATCATTATTTATTTTAGGTTTCAATTTCAACCTCTGTTATTGATTGCATTTTTCATTATGCTTATTCATGCTTAGTAAAAATAGGTAACGGATATTTACCATGCAATTAAGAAATACCTCTTCACGCTATGGCGTGTTAAGCATTTTTTTTCACTGGTCAATCGCTATTGCTGTTTACCTGATGTTCGCACTCGGACTGTGGATGGTAACACTAAGTTATTACGACAATTGGTATCACTCGGCTCCTGAATGGCACAAAAGTATCGGCATGATACTGTTTGCTGTCATGGTACTACGTACGCTCTGGCGATTTATTTCTCCTCCCCCGGTACCATTGAATGCCTCCGCGCGAATCACTAATTACGCGATCACCGCAGTGCACCTGATGTTATATGCCCTGCTTTTTTCCATTTTTATTAGTGGATACTTGATCTCTACAGCTGAAGGAAAACCCATTGAAATATTTGGGATAGTAACAGTGCCCGCCCTACTCCAGGATGGCGCGACACAAGCTGATATGGCAGGTAACATCCACCTCTGGCTTGCCTGGTCGGTGATAGTGTTGTCTCTCCTTCACGCCATTGCCGCCCTGAAACATCATTTTATACAACGCGATAACACGCTTAACCGCATGCTTGGACGTCCTTTTACCCACCACTGAAACAGGAATCAATTTATGTTGAAAAAAAGCTTACTGGTCATCGCCACTTCTGCTCTGCTATTTACTGCCTCCAGTCAGGCAGCAGAATATAAAATTGATAAACAGGGCCAGCATGCCTTTGTACAATTTCGCATTCAGCACCTGGGTTACAGTTGGTTATACGGTACATTTCGTGATTTTGATGGCAATTTTAACTTCGACGAAGCAAACCCGACTAACGATAAGGTCTCGGTAACCATTAACACTGGCAGTATCGATACTAACCATGCTGAACGCGATAAGCATTTACGCAGTGGTGAGTTCCTCAATACCAGTAAGTTTCCGGAAGCCACTTTCGTTTCAACCTCTGTTCAGCAGGCAGGTGAGAAGTTAACAGTGAATGGCAATCTGACCCTGAATGGGGTGACTAAGCCCGTGACACTGGCAGCACACAAAATCGGTGAAGGTAAAGACCCCTGGGGTGGCTATCGTGCTGGTTTTGCGGCTGAAGGAACTATCACTCTGAAAGATTTCAATATCAAAACTGATTTGGGTCCAGCCTCTCAGCAAGTGCAGTTGATCATTTCAGTAGAAGGGATTCGCCAGTAATTACTCACGTTAGCCGATCATGGCCTACACTGTCGTGAAAATAACAGTGTCTTGTTTGTATATGGTATAAACGTCAATCAACAATAACGCCGGCTATCATGCCGGCGTTATCATTTCAGGCATCAGAATCAGGAATGCTCAGTGTGAGTTTTAAACCACCGCGTGACTTATTGAATATTTTGTTGCCATTCTCTCTTCCCGCACGACGTGCTCGTTGTGCCTCTGGTGATAAAGACAGCTCTTCAATACAGGCCTGACTGCAACAATGCTGGTATTTTGCGGCGCAGTCCGGACATTGAATGAATAACAGGTGACAGCCATCATTTTTACAATTCACATGTGTATCACACTCAGCGCCACATTGATGACACTGAGCAATCACGTCGTCTGAAATACGTTCACCCATACGCTCATCAAAAACAAAGTTTTTTCCTTTGAAACGCACCGGAAGCCCTTGTTCACGCGCCCGTCGGGCATATTCAATAATACCGCCTTCAACATGATAAACATTTTCAAAACCATTATGTCGCATCCAGGCGCTCGCTTTCTCACAACGAATACCGCCGGTACAATACATGACAATCTTCTTCTCTTTATTCTCCTGCAGCATCTCTACTGCCATCGGCAGTTGTTCACGAAAAGTATCAGCAGGAATTTCCAGTGCTTTTTCAAAATGCCCTACTTCATATTCGTAGTGATTACGCATGTCAACAAACAGGGCTTCCGGGTCGTCAATCATTGCATTGACTTCAGCGGCTTTAAGATAGTGCCCAACATCACCAGCATCGAACGTAGAATCTTCAATGCCATCAGCAACAATGCGATCGCGAACCTTAAAACGCAATACCCAGAATGATTTACCATCATCCTCAAGGGCGATATTCATACGCAAGTTATCCAGCGCCGGATGATAACAATATAGTGCGTTCCTGAAGGCTTCATAATCACTCGCAGGCACACTAACCTGAGCGTTAATCCCTTCTTTTGCAACATAAATACGCCCGAAAACGTTTAAACCAGTAAGCGTGACATAAAGTTCATCACGGAAAACCTGCGGGTCATCAATAGTGAAATATTTATAAAATGAAACAGTAGTTCGTGGTTCCGTCTCTGCTAACATCCGCGCTTTGAGCGTTTCGTTAGAGACAAGGTTACGTAACACTGGCATGGTGTTGTTATCCTTATTAATTGATATTATTCACATTTAAAATAGGTAGTCGTTGCATTTCGTGACCAAAGACCACGACTCATAGTTATTCTACTAAAGAAGTGACGGAAATAGCACATCACGTAGGGAAAAGTAACAGTTTACCCCCTATAGTTATTTATCACTTACGCGTTGTGGAGAAGATGATGAGTCTACTGTTCACCCCCCTGCAGATTGGCAAACTACCTTTAGCTAACCGAATTGCTATTGCACCAATGTGCCAGTATTCTGCCGAACAAGGAAAAGCGACCGACTGGCATCGGATTCATCTTGGCCATCTTGCCTTATCTGGTGCAGCTTTGCTGATCATTGAAGCTACAGCGATAAATCCTGCAGGCAGAATTTCCCCTTACGACTTAGGGCTCTGGGATGATGAAACTGCTCAGGCACTTGGCAATGTTTTGCATGATGTGCGTAAGCACGCACCGATCGCTGTCGGCATACAACTCTCTCATGCAGGACGTAAAGCTTCTTCAGCCGCCCCCTGGCAAGGCGGCGACCAACTGAGTAGTGATGCCGGTGGCTGGCAAACATTCGCGCCCTCCGCGGTCCCCTACTCTGAAAAGCACTGTACGCCGGTTGCCTGTGATACGGCGGAGATAAAAAGCATCATTCGCGCTTTCACTGAGAGTGCCATCCGTGCCGATCAACAGGGCATTGACCTGATCGAAATTCATGCTGCTCATGGTTATTTACTGCACCAGTTTTTATCGCCACTGACTAATCAGCGTCAGGATGAATATGGCGGCAGTCTGGAAAATCGCATGCGATTAACACTGGATATTTTCCGTGAAGTACGCCGCGTATTTCCGGCCAATAAGCCAATTGGCGTGAGGTTATCCGCTACTGATTGGGTAGAGGGTGGCTGGGATTTACAGCAATCAGTAATCCTCAGTCAGGCTCTGGAAAAAATCGGCTGTGATTACATTCATGTTTCCAGCGGTGGACTCTCTGCTCAACAGCAGATCACAGTTTCCCCTGGTTATCAGGTTGAATTTGCAGCGGCTATTAAACTGGCAGTGTCAATTCCAGTGATTGCCGTAGGGTTGATTACTGATGCCCTGCAAGCTGAAACTATTCTGACATCACACCAGGCTGATATGGTTGCCCTGGCGCGTGGCATACTTTATAACCCTCGCTGGCCATGGCATGCAGCAGCCCAACTGGAGGCCCATATCGATGCACCACCACAGTACTTGCGATGTGAACCGCACAATGTGAAAGGATTATTTAAATCCTGATACTTCTCTGCCAGTGGTTGATTAATAGCCGCACCTTTCGGCCAACCACTGATTGATGGCATAATGTTTTTTACAAATGTATAACCGAGCAGTATAACTGCCACGACATGATTGACACTATCCATGACTCAATTGCCCCATTTGACGCGTTCTCTGTTACATCCTCGCTACTGGCTAACATGGCTGGGTATTGGATTACTTTATTTATTAGTGCTGTTGCCTTATCCGTTGTTATATCGGCTGGGATGCCTGCTCGGGCGTTTTTCTATGCGTTTTTTATCCCAGCGGGTCCGAATTGCGCGCTGTAATCTCGAACTGTGTTTCCCTGATATGCCTGCTGCCGAGCGTGAAGCAATGATTGTTAATAATTTTGAGTCGGTCGGTATGGGATTGATCGAAACCGGAATGGCATGGTTCTGGCCTGACTGGCGTGTAAAAAAATGGTTCCACGTGAGTGGCCTCGAACACATATCACAGGCCAGGCAACAAGGAAAAGGTGTTTTACTCATCGGGATTCATTTTCTGACGCTAGAATTAGGAGCTCGCGTTTTTGGTATTTTCAACCCAGGTATCGGAGTCTATCGCCCGAATGACAATGCGCTGCTTGACTGGTTACAAACCTGGGGACGTATGCGTTCAAATAAAAGCATGCTGGACAGAAAAGATTTGAAAGGCATGATCCGTGCGCTGAAACAAGGTGACATTATCTGGTATGCCCCGGACCACGATTACGGACCAAAGAGTAGTGTCTTTGTTCCATTTTTTGCTGTGCAGGATGCCGCATCGACAAAAGGCAGTTATCTGCTTATACGCACTACGGCTCCAGCTGTTATTCCGTTTGCGCCACGCCGCCTGCCAGAGGGAAAAGGCTATGAGATGGTGATTATGCCGGAAACCGACATTCCCGTTGATAATGAAGTTATAGCCGCTACTGCGATGAACAAGGTGGTAGAAGATACCATACTGATGGCCCCCGCTCAGTATATGTGGCTACATCGTCGTTTCAAAAGTCGACCAAATGGTGTTCCATCTCGTTATGATATTTGATAGTCATTCTGTTTCTGTAATGAAAACCAGTTCGATTATTGTAGGATAGTGATGATCGTGCATCCGTAAGGGATGTACAGTACTGAATGTGATGCAATATCCTGTGATAGCACGCCTGGGAAGTCCTTTTTCTTCATTTATCACCAGGTCATGCTTACTTTATCTTTTTTTCCTGATAGGAGATAGCTATGTCATTATACGCCACCCTGGAAGAGGCCATTGATGCCGCGCGGGAAGAATACTTTGCTGCAAACCCAGGCGTTGAAGAGGAAGGCGCTGCAGTAAACCAGTTCAATCTTCAGAAATATATTATGCAGGATGGCGATACCATGTGGCAGGCTGAATTCTTCACCGATGAAGGTGATGAAGGCGAATGTCTGACATTTCTCAGTGGTGAAGCAGCCCAGGCAGTCTTTGATGATGACTTTGATGAGACAGAGATTCGTCAGGAGTGGCTCACAGAGAATACTCTGCACGAATGGGATGAGGGTGAATTTCAACTTGAACCCCCTGCAGATACTGAAGAAGGGGCTGCAGCGGATGCTGAGTGGGAAGATGACAACAGTGACTCGGATCGTTGGGCCTGATACTCCTGCTGTACTCCCACCCACCGAAAAGATGCCATAACATTAAAATATCATTATAAAAAGCCGGGTAAATTACCCGGCTTATTATCACATTATTTTTGCTGCCTTAACGCCAGTGGATTGATAGGTGATGATTGATAGCTGTTATACCAGTCACGATATTTATCTCGCTGTTGCCACAGACGATAATGTAACACTGACAGGAGCACAGGATCACTGATCAAAGCTAACCGGCGGTCACGGTCCAGCTTTTCTGGCGATTCACTCAATGCCTGTTCAAGGCGCCGCTCACGAGCATAAGACAGTACTTCACTCTGCAGATGGCGTGATGTTGCCATCGCACTGGCCAATGCATTAAATGATGGATGATAAAGCGCATGAATGAAACCATTGCGCAGTGCACGTTCACGATTCAGCTGCAAATAATTATCTGTATCGGCCAGCTCCTGTGGTGGAGCATACTCCTCAGGGATCAAAAAGAATTTTGCCTTTTTCGATGACAGCCCCAGCGAAGCCCGACTCGAAAATACTGAGACAAATGGCGAAAGGATCAAAGAAAACACAATCGGCGATAGCCACCAGAGAAAGTTAAGATCCAATGCTCCCATTCCCAGAGCCCATACCAGACCCAGTACCATTTGCGAACCATGACGGCGAAAGGCCTCCTGCCATGAGGTTGCATCATCATCACGTTGTGGTGAGTTCCACACCACTTCCCAGCCAAGAAATGCGCTGACCACAAACACTGTGTGAAACAGCATTCTCACCGGAGCTAAGAGCACAGAAAACAGCATTTCCAGACAAAGTGAAGCAAATACACGCAATGCCCCACCATACGGTTTTGCCCCTTTACACCACACCAGTACTATACTCAGTAATTTTGGTAAAAAGAGTAATACCAGCGTGGTTGAAAATAAGGCAATTGCCAATTCGGGTCGCCACTGAGGCCAGACAGGGAAAAGCTGTCTGGGTTGTAAAAAGTATTGTGGTTCGATGACTTTATGAACCACCTGTAATGCAGTAGCGAGTGCCAAAAACATAAACCACAGTGGTGCAGAAAGGTAAGACATCACCCCGGTCAGGAATACCGCGCGATGAACCGGATGCATACCCTTCACCAGGAACAATCTGAAGTTCATCAGATTCCCATGACACCAACGCCTGTCACGTTTTAGTTCATCGAGTAAATTAGGTGGTAATTCTTCATAAGACCCCGGTAGATCGTACGCAATCCACACCCCCCATCCTGCACGACGCATCAACGCGGCTTCGACAAAATCATGGGAGAGAATCGAACCAGCAAAGGAGCCATCACCAGGTAACGGAGCCAGTGCACAATGTTCAATAAAGGGTTTCACTCGGATAATCGCGTTATGTCCCCAGTAATGTGACTCCCCTAACTGCCAGAAATGGAGTCCGGCAGTGAACAGTGGTCCATACACTCTGGTAGCAAATTGCTGGCATCTGGCATAGAGCGTATCCATACCTGAAGCTTTCGGTGAAGACTGAATAATACCTGCCCCGGGATTCGCCTCCATCATGCGCACCAGCCCGGTAAGACAGGAACCACTCATCACACTGTCAGCATCCAGTACAACCATATAGCTGTACTGACTTCCCCAGCGACGACAGAAGTCATCAATGTTACCGCTTTTACGTTTTACGCGACGACGACGACGACGATAAAAGATACGCCCTTCACCACCGACATCACGGATCAACTCCATCCACGCTTTCTGCTCCGCAACAACCGTATCAGGGTTATAACTGTCGCTGAGAATATAAACGTCGAAATGCTGCTGTTCACCAGTACGTAAAACTGATTCCCACGTTGCGCGTAACCCGGCAAAAACACGTTCAACATCTTCATTACAGATAGGCATAATCAACGCCGTACGGTGCGCCGGATTAATGGCCTCTTCCCCTGTCGTACCATATGAGATGCTGTATTTGTCTCTGCCGATTAACAGTTGCACAAACCCCATCAGCGCAGTCCAGAAACCTGCGGAAACCCAACAGAATAATACAGCAAACAGGAACAGGATTCCGGCTTGTAACACATAGGGCAGTAATAACAGCACTGACTGTTGCCAGTTCTGGTTAAACATATCCAGTGGTTCGATCAGCGCCCATCCCTGATAAGGCAGGATGGTTTTCATATACCAGGTAGCAATTATGGTCTGTGCCAGCGTTAAAAACAGTAAAATGTAGCGACGCAACGTCCCTACATAACGCCATTTTTCTTCCTGCTGTTTTTTTTCAGAACGCGCATGTTTAGGCAAAGGAGTACGTCCGCGCAGGGCATTCCATCCACGAGATAATGGATTTGTTTGCCAGGCATCAGGATACATTGATGAGCGGTGATGAGGTGGCATCGCCTTCAACGTTGTTCTTCCCAACGCATCTTCACTCAGTTGCTGATTATGCTCACCCAGCGCATCAGGCCAGCCCAGAGTTAAGCGGGCCTTAACTGACGCCTGCGGTAGTTCATCATCAACCGTATCAGACGGTACTCCGCCTGACAATGTACGATGAATATCACCTATCACATCCTCGCTCTGCGCAGGCAATTCTGCCTTTAGTAGCGATTTTCTTTCGTCAGAGAGCGGTAACTCACTGATATAATCATCAGCATTAGTAGTTAGATTATTCATTGGCAGGTAACTGATAGCTCCAGGTTTCTGTCAGCGTTTTGTCACCATTTTGCAGTGCCGCACGCATCTCTGTTGGCTGCTTATTATCTTTCACGCGTAAACGTAGCAATAAACGCCACCCTTTGGTTACTGGATTGTAACGAACGCTTTTCTCTACCAGTTCACCATTATTACCGATACTGACCTGAGGAGAGACAGCCGTATCAGCAGGTAACAGATTCATCTCCTGCCCGGTGAAATCAATGATAAAGGCAATAGTACCATCAGGCTGACGAATCAGGTTAGATTGTTTGACATCACCGGTTGAACGCAACGTGTCTTTGACAAATGCCATATCTGGTGAGTGCATCTTACTTTCGTCACGGGTGAAGTGCAGACGATAGTTAACGCTCAATTCCTGGCCCGGTTCAGGTTGTTTCTCCGGAGTCCAAAAAGCAACGATATTATCGTTAGTTTCATCAGCTGTCGGAATTTCAACTAATTCAATACGCCCTTTCCCCCAATCTCCCTGAGGTTCAACCCAGCCACTGGGGCGCAAATCATAACGATCATCAAGATCCTGATATTGCTCAAAATCACGATTACGTTGCAATAAACCAAACCCTTTAGGGTTCTCAACCGTAAAGGTACTCACCGCAAGGTGTTTAGGATTATTTAATGGACGCCAAATCCACTCACCATTCCCGGCATGTATAGACAGGCCACTTGAGTCATGTAGACGCGGTCTGAAATTCACCGTCGATGAAGGCTGATGAGGGCCAAACAAGAACATACTGGTCAATGGTGCAATACCCAGCTTACCGACCTTATCCCGCAGATAGATTTTTGATTGCACATCAACCACACTTTCTTTACCTGGCGTCACCATGAAACGATATGCCCCGGTGGCGCGCGGAGAATCCAGCAAAGCATAAATTATCAGATGCTTATCCGCTGGCTTAGGACGTTCAATCCAGTATTCACGAAAGCGAGGGAACTCTTCCCCTGAGGGTAATGCAGTATCGATCGCCAGTCCGCGAGCTGAAAGACCATAAACCTGACCAGCGCCAATCACGCGGAAATAACTTGCTCCCAGAAAACTGGCGATTTCATCATCTTTCTTCTGTTTACTGTTGAGTGGAAAGAGAATTTTGAAACCAGCAAAACCGAGATTGTTGAGCGCATCAGGATCTTCTTTCAGGGAACCAAAATTAAAATAGGAAGATGAATAAGGGATTTCACGCACACTGGTGGTGGTGACTTCGTTGATTTTCACCGGTGTCGCGAAATACATACCCTGATGATAAAATTCAAGTTTGAAAGGCGTCTTTAACTTACCCCACCACGCCTTATCATGATTGAATTGAATCTGCTGATAATCGGCATACTTCATATCACGTAACTGAGAAGATAAATTACTCTTAGGAGCTTCGAAACCTTTACCGGCAAGCTCTTTTGCCTGTCTGGCAACATCATCAATATTGAATGCCCACACAGCACTGGTGTACATCGACATGACTACTGTCAGCACAGCACTAAGACCGTGTAATTTTATCCGTTGTGATCTGTTTTTCATTTTACTCAGCACATCTCCCCCTCACGGGCACTTCACTCAATTAATGATATATTAATTGATCATACCGCTTTCTGACAGCCTGATAACAAGATTGTTTTCTGCCAATCCAGCACTCTTGTCCACAGCAAAACTTTAGCAGGCTCTGGCTTCCCTGCTAAGATATGACTTGTCACTTCCTGACCAGGGCAGAACGCCTGGCGTCCTGATATTAGCAAGAAAATGGTAACACTATGAATTATGGACAATTATGAACAATCCTTCCGCACAACGAGAATATTTTCTGGATTCAATCAGAGCTTATCTGATGCTTTTAGGTGTTCCTTTTCATCTTTCGTTGATCTACTCAACACAAAGCTGGACAGTAAATAGCTTACATCCCTCGCTGTGGCTGACGTTACTCAATGACTTTATTCACGCTTTCAGAATGCAGGTTTTCTTTGTTATTTCCGGTTACTTCTCATACATGCTCTATCTGCGTTATCAACCACGACGCTGGCTAACTGTGCGTATGGAGCGGGTTGGTATCCCCATGTTATCAGCTATCCCTTTGTTAACATTGCCACAATTTTTTCTCATTAAGCACTGGACTAACAAAATAGGAAATTGGGAAGCACTTTCCAGCTATCAAAAATTTAATGCACTTTGCTGGGACCTCATTTCACATTTATGGTTCCTGTTAGTTCTGTTAGTTCTGACGCTTTCTGGACTGGCTATCTTCAGGTATTTACGTCAGTCAGCAACCACAAAAACAGATTATTCCGACCTCAACTGGTCACGACTTACACTGATTTTTTTAGGCTGTGGAGTGCTATGGGGCATCATACGACGAACCATTCTTTATGCTGCTCCAGAGTGGCTTGGCAGTGCTTTGTTTAACTATATGGTGATGCAATCACTTTTCTTCCTGCCTTTTTTTGTTCTGGGCGCGCTGGCATGGAAATATCCTGCTATCAGAGCACGGTTTATTCGTCCTGCCGTCGGACCTTTTATTGGTGCTCTGCTGGCATATACAGCCTACGTTGCTAATCTCACCTGGAGTAAAGGTAATGGATGGCTGTATGAAATTGACACCATCATCTCGATGCTTATGGGACTATGGATGATTAATGTCGTCTTTTCACTCGGGTATCGTTTACTGAATACACACTCCCCCCGGGTCAGCTATTTGGTCAATGCCTCGTTATTTATTTACCTGGTACACCATCCACTAACGCTGCTGTTTGGCATTTTTATCATGCCTTATATCAGTGGTGATACGTCGGGTTTTTTTATCGGGTTAGGTTTCGTTTTCGGTCTGGCATTTTTGCTTTATGAAATTCATCTGCGCATTCCTTTATTACGTTTCCTTTTTTCAGGGAAAAAAGCATGATGATAATCATCTCATTACAATAACCATTCCACGGGAAGGTGTGCCGTAATAAAAACAGCCACTCGCTGAGAGAAACGGGTATCAGGCTCACGCTCTAATACCCTCTCCCGTACGGGATCACCAGAATGTTCGACCCAATTAATCTTTCCTTTACTGTCCAGTTTCAATGTCCATGCCCTTTCCGGTAATGTCTGCCGGAGATGGCGGTGTATTTCGCGCGCCATAACAGGGCTTTCAATAACAAATCCCATCTCTGTGTTTAATGTGGCTGAACGCGGGTCGAAGTTAAATGAACCGATAAAAACCTGTTTCTGATCGACACTGCATGTTTTGGCATGCAAACTGGAGCCTGAGTGTCCTGTTAGCCCGCGATCATGAGTAGGTACCGGCACCTCACTATAGGGCTTCAATTCATGAAGCCTGATACCGTTACGCAATAATTTTTTCCGCCATTTAGCGTACCCTGCGTGCACCACGGAAACATCATTAGCAGCCAGTGAATTAGTCAAAATGTCGATCCGGATACCTCGCCGTGAAAGATTGATCAGTTGCGCGACTCCGGCTCTGGTGGGTACGAAATAGGCAGAAACCAGATCCAATTGCCTCAATGGGACACCTATCGCTTTTCGCAGACGCTCGGCAAGCAAGGTGTCGGACGTACATTGCCTAATCCTTTACGTGGGTCATCACACAACAGGTGGGTTTTTGCCCAAATAAAGGGCAACGAGTGACTTTTTAACTGAGTGATCAATTGCGAAGAATGAATTTTTTTTATATAGCGATAGGCCAATGAGCCCGATTGCCGGGTACGTTTTTTGTCACATTCGCCGTCGATACTCTGCTTACCATAGCGTAGAACCTCAGACAATGGAAAAACCGATTTACTATACCAGTATTGCTCAAAAGCCTGATTTACTTCGCCTACTACAGCACCGACTGCCATAACATCGACATCATAAAATAGCGGCTCTGTCCCGGTACCAAAATACTCATCACCAACATTTCGCCCCCCGACGATGGTGGCCTGGCCGTCAGCTGTCAGACTTTTATTGTGCATCCGCCTGTTCAGTCTCGAAAAATCAGTTAAATAATTTACGAACCTCCAGCGACGATACCGAAATGGATTAAACAATCTGACTTCAATACCTGAATGGTTATCCAGTTCCCGCAGACGCCCATCCAGTCCGGCTGTGTTGTTATCGTCCAGAAGTAAGCGGATTCGAACTCCACGTGCAGCAGCAATGAGCAGCGCCTGATAAAGCAGCCCCCCGGACAGATCGTCGTGCCATATGTAATACTGAATATCGAGGGTTTTTTCTGCCGCCGTTATCATCACATAACGCGCGGCAAAAGCTGCCAGCCCATCATCAAGCAAATGAAGACCACAAAGATCTTGATGCTGTTGTAGTAACGGACTGATAGCCCGCTCCAACTGAGTTAGCCCTGATTCATCTGCCATCCGTATGATCCTGATCCAGTTATCTTTCTGATACAATACAACATAGATGGTTAATGGGATGCTGTATATTCAGTATGGCGACGACTTCAGGCCTACCGTGCTATATCTGCATAACACCCATTAGCACGCAATAATGATTAATATGCAGTAATACATCTCTGTTACGTCAGCAGAAATGCGACCAGAACATTGATATACAGCGATTGGTTACTTATCGTGAAGTAAGAAGAGATCACACTATACCGGGATTAACTCGCACTGCAGTAGTCATTAAGGCTGTACAATCCCTTTGAGCTAACAAATTGAGTGCATCAGGAAGAACGTAAAAAGCAGGACTGCGGATTCATAGGAGCATTATCCTCCCGTTTCTCTTCATTCAACCATGTCAGAATGAAAAGTATCAATATCGTTACCATGCAAGCTGACAATAGCCCAACCAACGCCACCAACATATCTTCTCTTGTGTCCATATTTGCTCCAGCAACGCTTCACTGTGTCAGGTCATTAACAGTGTAACTATTAAGACAAACATTATAATTGCACAGGATATTACTGCAAGTACTGCGATGGCAAATTGCGCATCCCCCATCGAAAAAACCGGCTCTCCCCTGATCGCTTTACTGGATTTTTTCTTCATTTTTTCATTTACTTACTGAAAAACATCCGGTGTCAAATATCAGTGAAATTTTTAAAAACACCATCCCGCATCTTCGGTGTTATCATAAAACTCATTCTATATATTATTTAATTTATCTAATGGAATATTGTGCTGCATTAACTAATATTTGTTGTTATTAGCACTATTTTCTTCACAAACGAAGTACACCACATTAGCATAATGTCACTGCGAACACACTGTCAGTATTTGGGTCCTTTTTGATTATCCTGGCACACTGAAGCGACAAAAAGAGTCATTTTCGCGATATATTTTGTTTCAACTGGGTTGTTTCCGGTAATTTTCCTGCAAAAAGAAATCATTTTAACGACAGAACAAAATAACGCCTTAAGATAAATATCAAAAAATCATACCATACTTGCAACCCTGCCCCCCATTCTACTTCAATCCTGTAAGGTCGCAGACATCACGCTTATCACATCATCTGTTTGTGTCTGGTTTTCGTTGACTGCATAATAGGCGTAAAAAACGGGCAATGTTATATGGTTTCCATCAAGGATGTGGCAAAACTAGCAGGGGTTTCCATGATGACCGTATCACGGGTTATCAATCACTCACCTGCAGTTCATGAACGC
Organism: Anthoptus insignis; assembly: GCA_022318365.1. NCBI lineage: Eukaryota > Metazoa > Arthropoda > Insecta > Lepidoptera > Hesperiidae > Anthoptus > Anthoptus insignis. Next base: position 14,687 of record DWRH01000018.1, read on the forward strand.
ACTAAAAAGCGCGTACAGGATGCAATTGCACAGCTCAATTACGTCCCTGACCACTCAGCACAAAAAATCAGAAATCAGGCATCACGGCCCAGAACAATTGCTATTCTTGCAGAAGATACGGCCACAACACCCTATTCAGTTGATATTTTACTCGCCATAGAACAAACGGCACGTAACTACAACTGGAACAGTTATCTGATTAATATTTTTGGAAAAGAAGATTTCGCTCGTGCTGAACGACAAGTGCTATCTCTGAGACCAGATGGTATCATCTGTACCACTATGGGCCTGAGAAAAATAATTCTACCTACACAAATTTCCACTATTCCAACGGTCCTGGCGAACTGTTTTTGCGAAGAAAGTCACATTCCGGCTTATCTGCCTAATGACCATGAAGCTCAGTTCCATGCCACACAACATATTTTGCAACGTGGTTATTGCAAACCTTTATGCTTGTGGTTACCGGCAGAGATTGTCGCCACGCGTTATCGTCGTAACGGTTTTGAAACCGCATGGCGAGCGGCGGGCCGTGACCCCAAAACCGTTCCTCAATATGTTATGCCAATTGGCGATGACCAGTACACCAGTTTTATCGCAATTATCCGCCGCCATATCAAAGATCAACGTCCCGATTTTGACGTAATTATCTGTGGTAACGATCGTATCGCTTTTCTGGTTTATCAGGTGCTTCTTGCAGAAGGTATCAGGATCCCACAGGATGTTGCTGTGGTTGGTTTTGATAACATGGTGGGTATTGGCGATTTATTTATGCCGGCCTTAACCACAATTCAACTACCTCATCATGAAATGGGTAGACAATCTGCTCTGCATTTAATTCTTGGGCGCGAAAACACCGGACATGCCTATTTACCCACACAACTAATTATTCGGGCATCGACATGACAGGCATTGTCATTCTGATATCTACTCTGAACGGACCTACCTGAAAATCAATTTTAATATTGCTGATGCGCTTTATTTATAAAATCATCGGGTAATTAACACTCTCTCAGACAGAAGCGTTGCTTAATATCATAAAAAGTCCGTATGAATACGAAGATTATCAAGTGGGATGTTACCCGGGACGAATAATAATGAAAAATATTTCATCAAAATTGATTTTAAAATAAATAACATCACTGATGTAGAGTTCTGTATACAATGACTTCAACAAATACTGACCATGCTGAGTAAAAAATGAACAGTTTAAAATAGCCATCTGCTAATCAGGTATGCAATCAAACATAAAAAATTATGAGAGCAATATGATCAGAAAGTGTAAAAACTAAGACAGTTAATGAGAAACCCCCTTCCTATTCGGTATCGTAGGTGAAGTTTTCCACATGCAAAAAAAAACCGCCTGAAGGCGGCGAGATTTTATATCTAACTCTATGATTTTATAGTTTTTATTCGGTGGTGCCCGGGGCGGGACTTGAACCCGCACAGCCATAAAGCCGAGGGATTTTAAATCCCTTGTGTCTACCGATTTCACCACCCGGGCGTAACTACCAAACTGGAGGCGCGTCCCGGAGTCGAACCGAGGTTCACGGATTTGCAATCCGCTGCATGGCCACTCTGCCAACGCGCCTGATCTTACTAAACTACAAACCAGAAATAGTGTTAACCACCTTTACCTGGTTACTCTTTAACCAATTGATTTAAGAGATTTTATTTTCCCTGCTCAGGAATGGGCGCTATTATGGACTGCTTCTGAAGGCTTGGCAATACCTATACCAGCTTTTTTTTATGAGTAAGGAAATTACCCAGGTGTCGATCGCTAATAACGATGAATACTCAGGGTTACAGCGTAAATTACGGTCAAAAACGAACTGTATTGGTAGCATTGATACGCGCTACCTCTCCTTCGGATAACCCCGTCATGGCGGCAATAGCTGGTAAAGCCAGTCCTAACTGGATAAGTTGACGCACTTTATCATATTCATTACTTTCACTACAAAGCACCCTGCTAGTGTCATACTCTGACTGAGGCATCAAATAACTCCCGGAAAATGGACATTCTGCTTAATTTTAATTCCGCTGCAGACAATCCTGCACCTACAGCGGACTCAAAGTTATTAGCGTAAATCGAAACGGTCAAGTTCCATTACTTTGCACCATGCTGAGACAAAGTCTGCAATGAACTTTTCTTGCCCATCGTCACTGGCATACACCTCCGCAATAGCACGCAGTATCGCATTAGAACCGAAAACTAAATCAGCACGTGTTGCGGTGTATTTTACCTGACCATCGATACGTGAGCGCCCTTCGAAGAGGTTCTCACTGCTATCAGTCGCTTTCCATTCATTACGCATATCTAATAAATTTGTGAAAAAGTGATTTTTCAATGCACCCGTTGCTTCCGTAAAAACACCATGTTGGCTACCATCAAAATTAGCCCCCATTACACGTAGCCCACCAATCAGAACCGTCATTTCTGGCGCGGTTAGCGTGAGTTGCTGTGCTTTATCCAGTAGCATCATCTCTGTTGAAGCACCGCCGGATTGGTCACGGAAGTTACGAAAGCCATCAGCCCGAGGTTGTAGCAGATCAAAAAGCTCAAGGTCAGTCTGATCCTGACGGGCATCGACACGGCCAGGCGTAAATGGAACATGGGTAGAAAAACCGGCCTGAGCTGCTGCTTTTTCAATTCCCACGCTTCCGGCAAGTACAATAATATCGGCGAGTGAGGCGCTGGAATGTTTTTTCTGAATAGCTTCAAGTACTGGTAATGCAGAAACAGCAATACCATTCACTGGCCAGTTCCTTTGTGGTAGCAACGCCAGTCGTGCACCATTAGCACCACCACGCTTGTCACCACCACGAAATGTGGATGCTGAGGCCCAGGCAACAGAGACTAACTGACTTATTGTGAGTTCTGAATCTGCAATATCCTGTTTTAATACCGCAATGTCATGCTCGTTCGGCTGATAAATAGCCGCAGGTAATGGATCTTGCCAGATAAGATCCTCTTTTGGTACTTCACTTCCTAAATAACGCGCTTTGGGGCCCATATCCCTGTGAGTCAGTTTGAACCATGCCCGGGCGAAAGCCTCATTAAATGCCTGAGGATCATTAAGAAAACGACGTGATATCTTTTCAAATTCAGGATCAAAACGTAACGTAAGGTCGGTAACCAGCATGGTGGGCTTACGTTTTTTATTCGCGTCGAAGGGATCTGGTATGGTTTCATCGGCATCTACCGCTTCATACTGAATAGCTCCGGCAGCACTACGCGTCTGTACCCACTCGTATTTGAACAGATTTTCAAAGAAATAATGACTCCATTGCGTAGGCGTTTGAGACCAAATAACCTCCAGACCAGATGTAATCGCATCCGGGCCAGCACCACTACCATAACTACTCGACCAGCCTAATCCCTGCGCTTCGATCGGTGCAGATTCTGGATCCAGGCCGACATGGCTTGCTGAGGCTGCACCATGGGTTTTGCCCAGAGTATGTCCTCCGGCGATCAACGCAACCGTCTCTTCATCATTCATCCCCATATTTCCGAAAGTTGCGCGGATATCTGGTGCTGCTGAAGCCGGATTACCTGAGGCCTCTGGTCCTTCAGGGTTAACATATATCAATCCCATCTCTGTCGCCCCTAAGGGTGCATGTGCCAGAGATTCAGCATGTCGGTGTGCAAGCCATTCCTTCTCATTACCCCAGTTAACATCGAGGTCTGGTTCCCAGACATCTTCACGTCCGGCAGCATAACCAAAGGTACGAAAACCTGAGTTTTCCAGAGAAACGTTACCCGCGAGAATAAATAGATCCGCCCAGGATATTTTTTGTCCATACTTCTGTTTTATTGGCCACAACAAGCGACGCGCTTTGTCCAGACTGACATTGTCAGGCCAGGAATTTAAAGGTGAGAATCTCTGCTGTCCACGCCCGGAACCACCCCGCCCGTCAATAGAACGATATGTTCCCGCGCTATGCCAGGCCATGCGAATGAAAAGGCCGATGTAACTTCCCCAGTCAGCTGGCCACCAGGATTGAGACTCAGTCAGTAATTTCCTGATATCGCCTTTCAATGCTGGAAAGTCGAGGGAAGCAAATGCCTGACGGTAGTTAAACGTTTCACCGAGGGGATTTGAGCGATTGGAGTGTTGGTTGAGAATATCAACTGGTAACTGATTTGGCCACCAGTCACGATTTGACGTGCCCTCTCCCATACTGTTATTAGCGTTACTGCTATCATGGTGGAAAGGGCATTTTCCTGCTGCTGCATTGTTATTGTTATCGCTATCAATCTGACTGCTCATAAGTGACTCCGCTTCAGGGTTAATAGCGAAGATAATAGAGAGTAATATTGATAGTTGATAATCGATATAATCGACTTGTTTGATAGCTATTAACTAAAAAACGTGATGACACCTAAATGTTCAGGACTAACTTTACCGACAGAGTAAAATTAAGATTCAAGCAGATCATGACGCGCCGCACGTAAATACTGAAACATAGACCAAAATGTCAGAATGGCAGCAATATAAAGCGCGATCACCCCAACGCCTATCACAATGGTGTCATAACGCCATAGTAAAGCAACTAAGGCCAGCATCTGCGCTGTGGTTTTAATTTTACCCAGTGATGAAACCGCCACACTACTGCGTTTGCCAATTTCGGCCATCCACTCCCGTAATGCGGAAATAATGATCTCTCTGGCGATCATGATCGCCGCCGGAAGTGTAATCCACCAGGCATGAAAATGTTCGGCAACCAGTACCAGTGCCATAGCAACCATCACTTTATCAGCAACTGGATCAAGAAAAGCACCAAAACGAGTAGTCTGCTTTAAACGACGCGCTAAATATCCATCAAACCAGTCGGTTATTGCTGCTATTACAAAAAGAAGTGCACAGAGAAACGGAGCCCATTCGACAGGCAGATAAAAAGCCAGCACAAAAAAAGGAATGAGAATAACCCTGAACAACGTCAAAAGTGTCGGAATATTAAAGGGCATAGGATGCGCACATCATCTTGAAAGGTATCACTTATCACTATGTTCCTATATTGCCACTCCGGTTGCAATATTTACTGTTTCAGCGAATAGAAGATTTTTTCAGCCAGCGCGACAGAAATTCCGGGTACACCCGCTATCTCTTCAATACTGGCATTCATTAAGGGTTGTAACCCCCCCATATATTTTAACAACTGCTGCCGGCGGGCTGGACCAATTCCCTCTATGGACTCCAGCGAACTGGTGTTTTTTGCTTTCGCGCGCTTCTTACGATGCCCGGTAATGGCGTGGCGGTGAGAGTCATCTCGGATATGCTGTAAAACATGCAACGCGGGAGAGTCAGCAGGCAATGAGAAGCCCTCCCCTTCAGGTTCAAGAAACAAGGTTTCAAGCCCCGCTTTTCTGTCAGTCCCTTTGGCTATACCCAATAGTATGGGGCGCGTTTTATCCCAGGGAACGTTGAGATCATTAAACACCTGTTTGGCCTGACTTAGCTGTCCTTTACCGCCGTCAATGAGGATCACATCAGGGATTTTATCCTCTGTCAGTGCTTTACCATAACGGCGATGCAATACCTGATTCATGGCTGCGTAATCATCACCCGGTGTGATGCCGGAAATATCATAACGCCGATATTCACTACGATGCGGGCCATCAGCATTGAACACCACACACGAGGCGACAGTCTGTTCTCCCATAGTATGACTTATATCAAAGCACTCCATCCGATTAATGGCAGGCAAATGTAGCCAGTCAGCCAGAGCATGTAAGCGCTGCTTTATCGTCGACTGCTGTGAAAGACGAGTAGTAAGTGCAGCAGCAGCATTAGTTCGCGCCAGTTTCAGATAACGAGCACGATCACCGCGAGGCTTACTTTGAATGGAAATTCGTCGTCCTGCCAGCGTATTCAGTGACTCTTCAAGTACTGTTTTTTCTGGCAAAGAAAAATCTAATAAAATGTCGCCAGGTAGCGTCCTCAGCTGGCTGCCTTGCAGGTAAAACTGCCCAACGAACGTTTCTACTACTTCCGCCAGGGCCGTATCGCCGGGAATTTTAGGGAAATAACTCCGGCTGCCTAATACTTTTCCCTGACGGATAAACAAAACATGCAGACAGGCGATACCTGCTTCATAGGCCACACCAATGACATCTATATCATCACCAGAATTAGAGACAAATTGTTTTTCCGTTATACGGCGTACGGACTGTATTTGATCACGTAGTCGCGCAGCTGTTTCAAAATTCAGGTCGCGGCTGGCCTGCTCCATTCTCGTGACTAATTGTTTCAATACCTGATCATCTTTGCCGGTAAGAAACATGCGCACCCAGTCAACCTGTTGGGCATACTCCTCATCGGAAACTAATCCTTTGACGCAGGGGCCAAGACAACGACCAATCTGATACTGCAAACAAGGACGTGAACGATTACGATACACGCTATTTTCGCACTGACGTACAGGAAAGACTTTTTGCAATAAGGAGAGCGTCTCACGCACTGCATAACCGTTGGGAAAAGGACCAAAATAATCACCAGTTTGGTGTTTCGCTCCCCGATGAGAAGCAAGTCGGGGATGAATATCAGCACTCAGGAAAATATAAGGGTAGGACTTGTCGTCACGAAGCAAAACGTTATAACGAGGCTGATACAACTTGATATAATTATGTTCAAGTAATAAGGCTTCTGTCTCAGTGTGCGTAACCGTAACATCAATCTGGCAAATACTACTAACGAGCGCAGCTGTTTTTTTACTCTGCAATGTATCGCGAAAATAACTGGCAAGACGCTTCTTCAAATCTTTTGCTTTACCTACATAAATAACCGTTTCTCCTGCGTCATACATTCGGTAGACGCCAGGTTGACTGGTTACTGTTTTCAGGAAAGCTTGCGCATCAAAAACATTAGTCACTGCCAATCATCGACTCGGGGTTGAATAAACCATGGCGGATTGCTAAGTGTGTCAATTCCACATCACCACTGACATTAAGTTTACTGAACATACGGTAACGGTAACTATTCACTGTTTTCGGGCTGAGATTCAATGTTTCAGATATTTCTGAGACTTTTTGCCCTTTAGTAATCATCAACATAATTTGCAGTTCACGTTCAGACAGACTATCAAACGGAGAGTCACCGTTCTGTGGCGTAATCTGACTTAAAGCCATTTGCTGTGCAATATCGCTGGCAATATAACGCTGACCAGAATTAACCGCACGAATAGCATTTATCACCTCTTCAGGTGCAGCACCTTTGCTCAGATAGCCTGAAGCACCAGCCTGCATGACACGTGCTGGAAGGGGATTCTCAGTATGAATGGTGAGCATAATCACTTTTATATCAGGGCTATAACGTACGATCCTGCGCGTAGCCTCCAAACCACCGATGCCGGGCATATTCATATCCATGAGCACAACATCAACGCTATGATTGCGACAAAACTTCACCGCATCTTCGCCACAGTTAGCTTCGCCAGAAACCTGGAATCCTTTGATATCTTCCAGAATACGACGAATGCCTGCCCGTACAAGTCCATGATCATCAACAAGAAGAACACTAATCAAGCAGGATACTCCAAATAAGGGTAAATACCGGTATTTCGCAAAAACATCACCAGGCCGGTGTGCCTTACCACTCTTTCAGGTAGTACAGTATACCATAAAAAAGCATAATTAATGAAAAAGACATTTTGTAATCCTTGCAGGTTAACAATTGTCGTTTTTTTTAGATATAATTATTTATATCAAATTTATACATAAAACTAAGATATGGTTATTTTTGAATCATAATGTAAGGAAATGGCATGAAAAATATCGATTTTCAAAGCAGCGATAAACCAGAACATCTTGCAGAGGAAGTGTCCTGTCTGAAAGCTCTACTCACTTATATGTTAAAAGCAATGGGACAGGCAGATGCCGGTAAAGTTATTATTAAGATGGAAAAATCTATAGCCGCAATGGAAGAGAGTGAGCAGGCAAAAATTTTCACTGATACCTTAAAACAAATTAAAGACGGTTACCGCCAGTAGTGGTTTTAACCCTGCAGCGCTTGATTATATATCAGGTGCTGTTATCACCATTAGTACTTTTTCTCAATATTGATATTTTACCAGGATTAACAATGACGCTTATTTTCAAAGCACTTCTTGGTGCACTGGCTGTAATGGTAATCGGGTTTTTATCAAACAGCCGTCATTACGTGATTGCCGGTTTGATTCCACTTTTTCCCACCTTCGCTTTAATAGCGCACTACATTGTTGGCAATGAGCGAGGCATTGATTCCCTGCGGCATACCATAATTTTCGGTATGTGGGCCATTATCCCCTATTTCATTTATCTCTCATCATTATGGTTTTTTGTTGGCATGATGAAACTACCCTATGCACTGCTCACAGCGGTTATCTGCTGGAGTGCTGCAGCCTGGCTATTAATCATCTTCTGGAGCCGTTATGCTGGCAACCAGTAAGTTACTCCAGTATTTTAATGTTAGAAATCATTATCAGTAACAGGTCAAAAAGTTTATCTTACTCTCATTTCCAGTCTCTGAAATGAAGGCAAAGATGAGTCATTCAGGAAACACTGGCTTATCGCCGCTGTTAGCATAGCAAACGAGCAGACCTGACAAGATGAAGAATACCCATTCTTTGTTAAGGCACGCCTCTGCACTATAAGACATGCTTAATCGCCCACCCCAAAAAAGGACAACCACGCGCTATGGCAGACCTTGAAAAAAACACGACCAACATCGATACCCCTGCAGCGGGAGAGTTGAGACGTAGTTTACATAATCGTCATATACAGCTCATCGCCATCGGTGGTGCAATCGGAACCGGGCTGTTCATGGGTTCTGGTAAAACCATCAGTCTGGCCGGACCTTCAATTATTTTCGTGTACATGATTATCGGTTTTATGCTGTTTTTTGTCATGCGCGCGATGGGCGAGCTCTTGCTCTCCAATTTGTCCTACAAATCTTTCAGTGATTTTGCTGCCGACTTATTAGGTCCTTGGGCAGGTTATTTTACTGGCTGGACCTATTGGTTCTGCTGGGTAGTTACCGGTATTGCCGATATTGTAGCTATCAGCTCTTATTTTCAATTATGGTTTCCTGACTTTTCCGTATGGATGGCAGCCTTGCTGTGTGTGGTGGTTTTTCTCACATTAAATATTCTCACCGTTAAGCTGTTTGGTGAAATGGAATTTTGGTTCGCCATCATCAAAATCATCGCTATTATTGCGCTGATAGTCGTTGGCATTGTCCTGGTCGCACTGCATTACCCTTCCGCTGGAGGCAACGCTTCAGTCAGTAATCTCTGGCAGCACGGTGGTTTTTTCCCTCATGGCATAAGTGGTTTCTTTGCTGGCTTCCAGATTGCTATATTTGCCTTCGTCGGTATTGAACTTGTGGGTACGGCGGCGGCAGAAACCCATGATCCCAAAACAGTATTACCTAAGGCAATCAATGCAATTCCTCTACGGATTATCATGTTTTACGTTTTGGCGCTGATCGTGATTATGGCAGTGACACCGTGGAACCATGTGCTTCCTGACCGTAGTCCCTTTGTGGAGATGTTCGTTCTTATTGGTTTGCCTGCAGCAGCAAGTATCGTCAATTTTGTCGTGCTTACCTCAGCGGCGTCTTCAGCCAATAGCGGAATTTTTTCGACCAGTCGTATGTTATATGGTCTTGCTCAGCAAGATGTTGCACCTGGTATTTTTAGCCGCCTGTCCCGTAATGCAGTTCCTACCACAGGACTGTTTTTTTCCTGCCTGTGCTTGTTAGGAGGTGTAACACTCATCTACCTTATCCCAAACGTCATGACCGTTTTTACTCTGGTGACAACGGTATCGGCAATTTTATTCATGTTTGTCTGGACTATCATTCTCTGCTCTTATCTGGCTTATCGCAAACAACACCCACAACGACATCAGTCATCACAATATAAGATGCCTCTGGGCAAAATCATGTGCTGGGTCTGTCTGATATTTTTTGCTTTTGTTCTGGTTCTTTTAGCCCTCGAACAAGATACACGTCAGGCGCTAATGGTGACCCCAGTATGGTTTATCATTCTTGGTATCGGCTGGTGGTACCAGAGGAAAAAATAAATAACTCTTCGACCGCAAAGCATCTATTCACCTGCAGGGCGGTAGTAATGACGTTAAGCTATCACAACAGAGATAGCCAGGTAGTGAATGTTTTTTCTGGCAATAATCCGCGGTAATGCCAGGCTTATACTGTTAACAGTATTACTGCCATCGTCTGGAATGTTCGTTTTCTGACTTTCCACCAAAAGGAGTAAAAATGAGTACTCAACAAGATAAAATCCATCATGTTTCTGAATGGGCAAGAATTCGTGAAACCTCGCGTGAGATCGCTGAAGCGATTTTTGAAATCGCCAATTATGATGAAGCGCTGGCAGAAACTATCTGGGCACAGCAAGGGAGCGATGAGGTATTGCTACGTGCTTTTGAGAAAACCGATCAGGACAGTCTGATCTGGGATAATATTCTCGTCGAGAGAAAAAACGTTTAGCATTAGTACTGCCGGGTGAACTCTTGCCCGGTCTCCTCCCCAACCCTACCGAAAATTTCGTTCTGATATAACGCAGTAACGTTCTCTCAGGAAAATCCCCAGGTGACAACAAGTCATCGTCCACATTATATCAATAGATACAATTACCCGTTGTCCTGTTGCAGTGGCATGGACAACGGGTAGCGCCTTGTCATCTCTTGATTAATCAACTCATCAAGGTTTCGGGGTACTGGTTCCTGAGGAAGCAGCTGGGGACTGTTCTCCACTCGTTGCCTGTTGTACTTTGGTTTTTTCCACAGGAGCTGGAGTACTCTGATCCGAGGTAATGGGTTTATCACTGGCAACAGGTTTTTTTTCATCTGACGGTTTAGCAGAAGACTTTTCATCCGGCACTTGGGCAGACTTTTCCCCATCATGATGGGCTTTTTCTGGTGCAGTCTCTTCGGTCTGCTGAACAACAGAAACACTTTTTTCTGCAAATGGTGTCCCATCCAGGCTCTTATCAACTTGCTGAATAAAAGTATCCCAGGAACAGAAACCATTGCTGTCCACCTGACATCCGTTAAGTGATAATGTCACTCTTTGTGGCGGAGAAGTCAGAGACAGTGGGGTAGCATTACGCAGCTGCTCAGCGGTTTGATAGACATACTCTATTTTTAATAACTGCTTATTATTTTTTTTATCCAGCCAGCGTTGAAACTGAACCATTCCACCAATGGGGGTATTTTCGTACTGTCCTGGCAATGTGTAGGGTTTAACATCAAGTGAACTGAGTAAAGAAGCAATATTAGAGTCATGCCCAACTAACATGATCACGGGTGGCGAAGCCGCTGTCCCCTCTTCTTTCCACAAACTACGCATATAATCAATCAATGGTGCAGCAGTGATATGTGATACCTCCGGAGTACCGAATAGCGTCTCCTGGTAACCTTCTTTTATCGCAGATAAAGTCTGCCACTGTTCAGCCGTTTTTATTTGTCCCCAGGCCACTTTATCCATTGGGAAACCTTCGTAATATTGCAGGATAAAGGTATCCACCAGCGCATTGCCTGTTTTTAATGGCCCGGTTACTTTTGGTTCTTTGCCATTTTCCACCGTGAAGGTATTTCCCTCATTACCGGAAAGGCTACACGTTTTTTTCCCTTCACAGGCTGGCGCATTTTTGTAATCAATTAATGTGCTCAATTGCTCAAATGCCGGCTTCAGTGTCTGTTTTGCAGCAACGCTCCCCATATAAGCCTGAGCCTGTTTGGCGAAAGAGTCGTCGATATTGGACATCACCGGATTAAATACCGGATCCATCTCACCCATTTGGTCCTGATGAGAAACCGGTATATCACATCCCGGGAATGCACCGGTCATAAAAAATTGTGCAGTCGCGACAGTACGTTGAATGCTATTGGCATAGGCATAAATTCGTTCAGGATCAGGACACTCATTAGCCTGTACCAGCCCTTGCTGTACCAACCACTCTCGCATGTAGTGACCCATGTAAACTTCCAGTACGCCACCCTTAGTGGTCAGTTGACCGGCAGGAACATCCCAGCCGGGAAAGGCTTTTTTGGTGGATTGCGCAATATCACTCCCTGCACCCATTAATGGAGCACGAAGATTATGCCTGCTGACCATCAACACCTGTTCCAGCTGATAATTATCTGAATCTGCAAATGCAGGTGTGCCAGCCATAAGTGTCGCCACTGCCAGAGCGCAAAAACTTAATGAGTTTTTCATCACTACTCTATTCCTCCAGGGAAAGAAGCCTTAACTGATAAAACGGACATATAGATAGATATTGAGCAATATAGCCAATAAGCCAGTGAACTATTATGGTGTTTTGAGCAGCACCACTTAGCATGTTGCTGAATATACCAGATAATCAAATTGGAGTGAGGATAACAATTATCCAGGTAGTGCAACAAGATGTGAGCTTTCGGATTAATCCCCCCGGGAACCGCTGACAGAGAGAGCATTAAGTCAGGAAGTAAGCAGGTATCAGGTCAAAACGACCTGTGTCAGCGAAGTTAAAATAGAAATTGCCATTTTGAAAACAAAAAACCCGCGTCGTTTAAGACGCGGGTCAGAATAGTGGCGGAGGAGGAGAGATTCGAACTCTCGAACGGTTTCCCGTCGCCGGTTTTCAAGACCGGTGCCTTCAGCCACTCGGCCACCCCTCCGCAATGACGCGCACTATAAACAGCCTTCATAACGTTGTAAAGCGACTTTTTATCTGAATGCATGAAAATTAACCACAATACGACTGGTTGTTGCAATATTCACCATTATGAGTGTTTTTAAAGCAGATGCAACACCCTGTTTATCCAGTTAAAGGAAGGAAGATGCTGATTTTAGTCAGCAAAGAAAATTGCTACACTTCCGCCGGAGTGATATCAGTAAGCCAGGATATAAAGATGCACTATAACGGTAAAGAAATTAAACAGGATCCCCAGGGGTATTTGCTGTCGGTTAATGAATGGCAGGAAGAGATAGCCTTACTACTGGCAGATGAAGAAGGTATTACTCTGGAGTCTGCACATTGGGAAGTTATCCATTTTGTGCGCGATTTTTATCTTGAGTTCAATACTTCACCGGCAGTACGCATGCTGGTAAAGGCCATGGCAAAAAAATATGGCGAGGAAAAAGGAAACAGTCGTTATCTGTTTCAACTCTTTCCAAAAGGCCCGGCCAAACAAGCGACTAAAATTGCCGGACTGCCAAAACCAGTCAAATGTTTATAGTCTTTCAGGTAATGCGAAAATGGCTATACGCGGTGAGTTCATCGTAAGGCATGACAGTGAATTCAGTAATTTTCGCATACGTGGGTCCTCCCTCATCCAGCCAGACGAGCAAAGCTGATATTGCAGTATCTTCACCACTGGCGACAATCTCGACATTACCATTATCGAGATTTTTCACATAACCCCGCAGATTGTTTTGTTCTGCCTGTCTCTGTGTACTGTAACGAAATCCGACGCCTTGTACCCGACCACACACATTGATTTTCACACTACGGCTAATCATTTTTGCTCCTCCCGAGACACTCATTGCATTTTAAACATTGAAACCAGACAATAGCGGCACTTTATCTAAATATACTGCGCAAAAATAATCATGACAGCACGTTTGATTCTGGCTAAAGGCCGTGAAAAATCATTACTCCGTCGCCATCCATGGATTTTTTCCGGAGCTATTGCTGATGTTCAGGGCAAGCCCCTTACCGGTGAAACCGTAGACGTTGTTGACAGTAAAGGTCAGTGGCTGGCCCATGCTGCCTGGTCACCTCATTCTCAAATCCGGGCACGCGTCTGGAGCTGGGATCAACATGAAAATATCGACCACCACTTTTTTATTCGTCGTCTGCAAACTGCCCAGCATCTGCGTGACTGGCTGGCAATACGTGATGACCTTGACAGCTACCGTTTAATTGCTGGTGAGTCCGATGGGCTGCCGGGTATCACTATCGACCGCTACCACAATTATTTTGTCATCCAGCTACTTTCAGCTGGTGCTGAATATCAACGCCCATCATTATTGGTCGCACTGCAGCACTGCTACCCTGGTTGTTCTATCTATGAACGTTCAGATGTCGCCGTCAGGGAAAAAGAGGGATTATCCCTGACACAAGGTCTGCTTGACGGCGAATTACCACCTCCCCTGTTAGCTATCAGGGAACACGGCATGCAGTTACTGGTTGACCTGCAACAGGGACACAAAACCGGATATTATCTTGACCAGCGTGACAGTCGTTTTGCCGTGCGCCATTACGCAGGTGGTCGTCGTGTATTGAACTGTTTCTCCTATACGGGTGGTTTCGCTGTCGCTGCAATGGCAGGTGGCTGTCGTGAAGTGATCAGTGTGGATACCTCACAGGCAGCCCTTGATATTGCTGCGAAAAACATCGAACTGAACGGACAGGACCTGCAGAAAACGCTTTTCCTGAAAGATGACGTATTTAAATTATTACGCCGCTATCGTGAACAGGGTGAAAAATTTGATCTGATTGTGATGGACCCACCAAAATTTGTCGAAAACAAACATCAATTGACCGGAGCATGTCGTGGCTATAAAGACATCAATATGCTGGCAATGCAATTGTTGCAACCTGGTGGGTTTTTATTCACTTTTTCATGTTCTGGACTTATGCCCGTCGAATTATTTCAGAAGATCATTGCCGATGCAGCGCTGGATGCCCAACGTGAAGTCCAGTTTATTGAGCAATTCAGACAGGCTGCAGATCATCCGGTTATCACCAGTTACCCGGAAGGCCTTTATCTGAAAGGATTTGCCTGTCGGGTATTGTGACCCGGCGACTTGAAACCGCTTTTTTTACCTCCATATCGTGGTGATAAATCACTTAGTGTGGAGTAAACCATGATAGCCAGTAAATTTGGTCCAGGCGAAAGAGTAAAACACCAACTACATGGTTTTATTGGTGTGGTGGTTGATGTGGATGCCGAATTTTCCCTTGATGAAAGCCAGTTCGAGGGGTTTACCGCCAGTGAATCACTGCGCCATGCCCCCTGGTACCATGTTGTGATGTGCAATGAGCAAGGTGAAACAGTACAAACTTACCTTGCTGAGGCACAACTTTCCTGGGTTAGCCAGGAAGAGCTCGCTGATCCTCATCAGATGAGTGAGTTGGCAGGCTCTATCCGGGCACAAATGCAAGCGCCAAGATTGAAAAATTAATTTATCACGATGGCAATAGTGTGTGGGTGCGTTGCAGACAATCCACTTTTTACAACAATGCCCCACACGCATCAACCTTTAGCAATATCGAGCGGTGTGACGATACTCAGTCGAGGAATTTCTATTTTCGGGCAACGGTCCATCACCACTTGTAATCCTGCGTTGCTGGCAAGTAATGCCGCCTCAGTATTGATCACCCCCAACTGTAACCATAGTGCTTTTGCACCAATCTCTATAGCCTCTTTCGCTATTGCCAGAGCAGCATCAGCAGCCCGGAATACATCGACCATATCGACGGGCTCAGGTATATCCGCCAGAGTGGCATAAACTCGTTGTCTTCCGATGCTCTGTCCTGACAATTTAGGGTTCACCGGGGTTACCCGATATCCCTTTGCCACTAACCATGTCATCACCTGATAACTCGGACGAGCAGGGTTGTTACTGGCTCCGACGACGGCAATATGCCGGGTATGATTCAAAATATTGCTAATAACCAGATCTGATACTCGATACATTTTTTACACTCCCCGAACAAAAAACTCCGAAAATTGCCCATGTAATTATCATCATTTTTCTACATATCTGTAACGCTCTGTTCTTCTCAGTCAAACAGCGAACACCTGTATTTTATTGTCTCCTATCAGGATATTTTAAGAACTTTCAACTATAACGATGATTGATTTTTTCACTATCATTGCTCGTTGATGCTGGATAATTTACTCAAATCGCACAAAAATATATGTTTAAATGTAAACAAAATGCGATACTGAAAGGGTTTGAAATACTCGTTGTTCGCGCACATTTGGTGTATCAGGAGAAGGCATGAAGCTGCATTTCATTATAACAGGGTTAGTTATCATGCTTTTTACAGCAAGTGGATATGCTGTTACCCTGAAGTTGAGCCAGGATATCAACTTGATCGTCCTGGATGGAACAAGAATCTCCGGTGCGTTATTGAAAGGTGCTGATGGTCTGATACTGGATCATGGACAACATCAGCTTCTGTTCCGAATCGAAAAAAAATTACAAACCGACAAGCCGTGGATGTCAGTTCCCTTGATCGCCACCTTCACTACTTCAGCAAAAACACATTCAGTCAATATTGTATTACCCCCACTAAATACTCGCCAACAAGGAAACCAGTTTAATCAGAAACCGATTTTCCAGTTAGTTGACGAACATAATGAAATTATTGATACACGACTGGATTTTCTTACCGGAGATCACTACGACAATTTTTATCAGGCAATGATTAATTATAATCTCGCTAACAAACTGGCATCGGTAAAACGCTTTGCCAGCACGAGATATCCTGCAGCTTCAGACAGCAATAGCTTCACCAGTTTAGCCAGTAATGGTGACCCCACCGGGCATCTGCTAAATTTGTGGTACCAGCAAGTCGATTATGCCACTCGCCAGCGTTTCGTTATGCTCTTACGAGCCTTAAATGCTAACTAAACTACATCAGTGGCATAGTCAGAGAAGCTTGTCGTCTGTCTCACATTGTCATCCCGGTCTGATAAGTGACCACCGTAACCTTCATTTACATCACATGTAAACTCATATTGCACAGTTCAGGGAATCACCATGGAGCAAACTACACGCAGGATCGAAAAAAGAAAACATATCGCGCTCGTAGCTCATGATCACTGCAAGACTGCATTGATACAGTGGGCGGACAAACATAAAAATATTTTGCAACAACATGCTCTCTATGCGACCGGTACTACCGGAAACTTAATCCAGCGGGCGACAGGGTTACCGGTGACTGCGATGTTAAGTGGCCCGATGGGTGGGGACCAGCAAGTTGGCGCTATGATTTCCGAAGCTAAAATTGATGTGCTTTTTTTCTTTTGGGATCCACTCAATGCAGTGCCACATGATCCTGATGTTAAAGCGCTTTTAAGGCTTGCCGCAGTATGGAATATACCGGTAGCCACTAATCAGGCTACCGCTGATTTCATTATCGACTCCCCACATTTTTCTGCAGCCGTAGATATTACTATCCCGGACTATCCACGCTATCTTGAGCGACGCCTTCAGGAAAAGTAAATTACGCTGTCACGGTTTGCGCAGTACGGGTACCCCCAGGTCAGCAAAAACGTCTACAAAACAGGATGGGTGTTGTACATCGTACAATAACCATACCTGTTGTCTGGCTCGGGTAATGGCGACATAAGCCAGACGTCGTTCTTCCGCATCAGGGAACGGTTCTGCTGGTGGTAGCAGCACGCTCTCGATCACTGAATCTTCCCCCTCTGCGGGAAACCCCTCTTTACCGGATTGTAATCCTGTTAACAATACAAACTCTGCCTGCTGACCTTTACTGGCATGGATTGTCATAAATTCAATAAATAAATTAGGCCAGCGCGTCTTTGCCCTGGCTAGCCATTCTGGTTTAAGAAAGTGATAGCGCGCGAGAACTAAAATTCTTTCATCCGGTTTAACGAAACCACTCAGTTTATCAAGTAACGCCTCAGCCTGAGCCATTGGCAACATGACAATGGATTTTTTATTCCCTGGCAGTAAACCCGATAATGGCTTACGCGTCTGTGCCGGATTTTGCTGAATAAACGCAGTGGCGACAGCTCCGATACGATTGTTGAAACGATAAGTGATATCAAGCACCAGTGGAGGTGACTGACCACCAAAATAGTGTTGAAATGCAGTGGTTAACGACATATCAGCACCACTAAAACGATAAATCGACTGCCAGTCATCTCCCACTGCAAACAACGACATTTGCGAATTCTGTTTCTGCAATGCCATCAGTAATGATGCACGTTGCGGCGACAAGTCCTGAAATTCATCCACCAAAATATGTTTCCAGGGGCTGATGAAGCGACCTTTTTGCACCAGTACTACAGCCTGACGAATTAACCCGGAGAAATCAGTTGCATTTTCCGCTTTTACAGCCTGTTTCCAGGCCTTAATCAGAGGAGCGAGTAGTTTTATTTTTCGGGAAAATTGCTCCCGCAACGCCTCTGGAGCCTGACTTATTAGTTGTGCCTGGGGTAGTTCCTGCTGAAAAATCAGAGGAAGCCAGCGATCAATACCTACCACCCAACGCCGGGTAATCGTCTCGTCCAGCCAGTAATCTGTTAGTTCCGACTGAAAGGAAAATTCATCACTTAACCATTGACGCCAGCCGTTAGCATATGATTTTTTCGTAGCACACTGGTGCCTCCACGTGTCGATAAATAACTGATGACGACTCGCTCTGTCATTTTCCAGCGTAGTAATACGTGGTTTTTTTCCTGTTGCCTGCTCAATAATAGTTAACGCCAGCGCATGAAAAGTGGCTGCATTAACCCTATCGTCGGGCAGTTGTGATTGCAGTCGGGTATTAATTTCCGCTGCTGCCTGACGGCCATAGGTTAGCAACAGGATTTGCTCAGCAGTGGCTTGCTGACGTAACAGCAGCCAGCCGGTACGCGCAATTAAGACTGAGGTTTTACCACTCCCGGCGCCCGCTAATAACAGTGAAGCACGTTCACCATTAATGACAGCCTCTATCTGTGCATCATTAAGCGGACGTGTTTCAACAGTGGCAAAAAAAACATGGTGATGTTGCTTTTGTTTTTCTGCCCACTGCCGGTTACGACGATTTCGTTCTGCCTCTCCATGCTGAAGCCAGCGCGAACAGTAGGAGTAATAGCGCTGGCACTCAATAAACTCATTGAGTCGTTCAATAGGAAGTGGCAATGCGGCGAACGTTGCCTGAATCCAGTGATGAAATTTGTCTGCATCATCCCGGGTTAGCCAGCTATCCTGCTGTAGTTGTAAATCAATCTGATCTACCGTTTCGCGTAGCGCTTCTGCAGCAACATGGCTCATTGTCTGGCTCCAGCTATACCAGCTTTCACTCAGCGCCTGATAAAAATGCTGGGTTTCTTGCCAGTCGGTACCATGCAGACGTACTACTTGTTCATCGGGTAACGCAAATTCAAGTTCGCCCCACACCAGTCCACGACGACACACGACGGTGAGCAGTTGATTGAAAGGAATCAGATAGTGGTGTTTTTCACCGCTCGCTTCGATACCGGCATGCAATAACCTGACCCGATCATAGGGGTGCTGAGCGAGATGTTTACCTAATCGGGTTGCTTTTAATTCCATCTCTCTGCCTGTAGGTTGTATTACGCTGATAATAGTTTACCCTGTTGTAAGTGTGCCCTCCACCACCGCTTAACGACTATGCTCTATACTGTTTTTTGGTGTAATACTTTCAACTAAAGGGTTTTGAATCTATGCGCACTGTTCTTAATGTTCTCAATTTTTGCCTCGGTGGAGCCTTCACGACGTTAGGATGGCTGCTGGCGACGTTCGTCAGTGTTATTTTAATTTTTACCCTACCTCTAACCCGATCATGCTGGGAGATAACCAAACTCTCTTTTCTGCCTTATGGTAACGAAGCGATACCCGCCGATGAGCTGGATCCTGCGAAAAAAAATGCACTGATGGGATTTGCCTCGACACTACTGAATATTTTTTGGGTACTGTTTTTTGGTTGGTGGCTATGCATTGGTCACATCATCACTGGCTGTGTACAGTGTATGACCATCATTGGTATCCCGGTAGGTATTGCGAATTTCAAAATTGCCACCATCGCTTTATGGCCGGTAGGCCGGCGCGTAGTCCCGGTTGAAGTCGCGCAAGCCGCTCGCGAAGCTAATGCACGCCGTCGTTTTAATTAAAGTGATTTTACAATGATTTCCCCCAGGCTACGTCACTTTACCGCGAATGGTCGCTTACTCTACGCATTGCGTATTTTTATCGCCCTGGCGGGGAGCACCGGCGTAGCATGGTGGACAAACCAGATTACATGGACCATCCCGCTGACGCTGGGTGTTGTTGCTGCCGCGCTGACTGATCTTGATGATCGGCTTTCAGGTCGGTTACGTAACCTATTAATTACACTTCATTGTTTTTGCCTTGCATCGATATCAGTAGAATTGCTATCGCCCTATCCATGGCTATTTCTCATCGGCCTCACAACATCGACCTGGGGATTTATTCTGCTCGGTGCACTGGGACAGCGCTATGCCACTATCGCCTTCGGTGCTTTACTGATTGCGCTTTACACATTGCTTGGAACAGGTCAATTTTCACAATGGTATCTGCAACCTATACTGTTGCTGACAGGAGCCATTTGGTACAACTCGTTGACGCTGACAGGTCACCTTATCTTTCCTATCCGCCCTGTACAGGAAAATCTGGCGCGTTGTTATAACGAACTGGCCAGTTATCTCGATGCAAAAGCCAGCGTTTTTGATCCAGATATTGAAGAAAATGACAACCAGGCGTTAATCGATGTCGCCATGTCTAATGGCCGGTTGGTTTCGACACTCAATCAGGCACGGGTATCTATTCAGTCACGCCTGAAAGGCGATCGGGGTCAGCGCGGTACCCGGCGCACCCTACATTACTATTTTATTGCTCAGGATATTCATGAGCGCGCCAGTTCTTCACATGTCGACTACCATAGACTGCGCCAGACATTTCGCCATAGCGATATATTATTTCGTTTTCAACGGCTATTGACGATGCAGGCTCGTGCCTGTCAACAGCTTGCTGGCTCAATCCTGATGCATGAACCCTATCAGCATAATCCACGCTTTGAACGTATCTTTCAGCATTTGAACACCGCCCTTGAGCAGCTGGCTTTACAACATCCACATAATAAAGATATTCGGGCAATGCGTTATTTACTGAGTAATTTGCGTGCGATTGACGGTCAGCTCGCTACTATCGAATCAGAACAGGCACTCGCATCATCACCCGATAACACCCATTATACTCTTCGTGGTGATGGTCTGACTGGATGGCACGATATCAGATTACGCATACAACAAGAGCTTTCGCCAGAGTCAGCATTGTTCCGCCATTCTGTTCGTATGTCATTAGTGTTATGTACCGGTTATGCTTTTATTCAGTTAACCGGACTGAATCACGGTTACTGGATACTGCTGACCAGCCTGTTTGTCTGCCAGCCTAATTACAGTGCAACACGTCAGCGCCTGGCATTACGTATTGGCGGTACTCTGGCAGGAGTGTTGCTTGGGCTACCACTCCTTTGGCTCATCCCCTCCGTGGAAGGTCAATTAGCTCTGATTGTTATTTCCGGGGTACTGTTCTTTACTTTCCGCCAGTCACAATATGCACAAGCTACCATGTTCATCACGTTGTTAGTGCTGTTCTGCTTCAATCTGTTAGGTGAGGGTTACGATGTTGCGCTGCCACGAATTCTGGATACCTTTATTGGCTGCGCTATTGCCTGGATTGCAGTAGCATTTATCTGGCCTGACTGGCGTTTCAGACGTTTACCCCTCGTTTCGGCTCGCACTTTTAGCGCTAACTGCCACTATCTTGATGCTATTCTGGTGCAATATCATCAAGGGAAAGATAATCGACTTGATTACCGTATCGCGCGCCGCGATGCCCACAACGGAGATGCTATCCTGGCGTCAGTGGTTTCACAGTTATCAGTAGAACGCAATGCATCAATAGCTTATCGCGAAAAAGCGTTCCGTTTGCTCTGCCTGAATCACTCCTTTCTCAGTTATATTTCTGCGTTAGGTGCTCATCGTGAAAAATTAGACAATCTCACTCTTCTCGCGTTACTGGATGATGTTGTCTGTTACATTAATGATATGCTCGACAGCAATAATAAGGGGCAATCCACTGCGATTAATGATGCTCAGCCACAGCTTCTACAGCGTATTCACACTACAGAAGCCGATCCGGAAAGCAAAGACTCCCTGGTGTTACAACAGATCGGCTTATTAATTGCTCTACTTCCTGAAATTAGTATGCTGACAAACGATCTTACCACCGAAAGTAATAACGTCAGTTATTAAAACTCTCTTTATCCCCTACCGCGGTTCTATGCCATTCTACCAGATCGGTTTTCACGTTAGCTGGCAGAACACTACAATGACGGCCAGTAATTGCCCCTTCAAGAGCGAATAGAATGTTGATGCCAAGGTTTTTGTTACTGGCGTGCATCTTCAACCAGCAGGTTTTGGCCCCATAATTTTTCAACATCTCAACGCTGTGTATTCCTGCTCTACGAAGCAGCAACTCCAGTCGGGTGCTGAGATTCGGCAAATCTTTCAAACGATTTTCCTGAGAAGATTTAACTCGCTGCTCGCGCGCGCCCTGCAAACAAAGTTCAGAGAGCGCGATCAGTTGTTCCTGTTGTTGCCATAAAGTGTCATCGACGCGATAGTACTCAAGAACAACAGGGATGCCTTTTTTATCAAAAAGAAGCGGTTTCATGTCCCGTTCAACCAGATATTGCTTCGTTTCTTCGCAAGCACGCAGATAGAGTTCTCCTTCAGAAATAAGCGCAAAAACCACTTTATCCACAGAAAGACTATATCCTCCAAACTGGCTACGACAATCAATATGCCCCAATCGAGCAAGTTCACGACGAGCCTGCTCAATCGTACTTTTCGTTTTATGCATAGCGTTCTCCTTACCTTGCACTATCCGTTACATCGCTAATGTTAATTATCCTCAAGAAAAGTAGGCAATCGCTTTGACAGGTTCAATGACTAATTACTCATAAGGTAAACTGTATCAATATTTTGCGAACTGTTTTCAAAAATTACAGAAATGTCCCCACAGCATACTATTCAAAAAGTATAAACTGTGCGTCAGAAAGGCGTTTCATGACTGTTTGCCTGACCGGAACGCTGTCATGTAAAACTGTTATAATTTTTTTGGCAAAAACTGTGACTGCCCCACTGATAAATATTATGTTTTACTTTGTGCATAATTAAGCACGGAGCAAGAGTATGGAGAATGTAAAACGGATATTGGTGCGGGAAATAGACGCCCTGAATCATCAAGAAAAACGGGACAACAAACCACGTTTTAGCTTTGATTTCATGAAAAAGCACCCTGGTTTGTGGGCATCAATGTATATCTGTTATGTAATGACTGCCGCACTCTCTCTTTCGGAGCAATTCCTCGGATGGCCTGCTTTCTGGGGGGCAACATTGTTCGTGTTGTTAATGAGTTTTCTTATGTTACTTGATGTCAATCCTCGCTATCGATTTGAAGATATCGACGCGCTTGATCTGAGAGTATGTTACAGCGGTGAATGGTTTTACGTACGAGCACTCTCTGCACGAGCTATTGACGATATACTATCCAACAATGATATTCCGGGAAATATCAAACAGGGTGTAAGAAAACTGGTAGCACTGAAAGGCGAGGTTGACTTCTATGATGTCTATCACCTCACCTGGGGCCACAAGGCAGCGTCAACGGTATAAAATTTATTCACACGACATATCAGCAATTAACGCGCCGAGTATTTTAACCGCATTGTCTTCTTCAGGCCCCCATTCCCAGGAGGCATTGAAGCGAAAACAGTGTTGATACTGCGCCCCTGAGGAAAACATACTGCCAGGCGCAATACTCACTTTATGCTGTAGCAAGCGGTAATAAAGTTCAGTGGTGTCAATTTGTCCAGGGAGCTCGATCCAGAGGAAATAACCTCCTGAAGGTTGAGTAATTTTACTGGTGACAGGTAAATAATGCCGTAAGGCCGCACTGGCTGCTGTCATGCGCGCTCTCATAGTACGGCGCAAACGGCGCAAATGAGTGTCGTAACTGTAAGTCTGTAAATAATTTACCAGGGCCAGTTGCATCGGTGTACTTGCTGAAAGTGTACTCATTAACTGTAAACGTTGAATAGCTTGCGTATACTTTCCTGCCACGACCCAACCCACCCGAAACCCGGCTATCAAATTTTTTGAAAACGACGAACAGTGCAACACACTACTCTGTTCATCGAACGCTTTAGCAGGCAATGGTTTCTGCTGCCCATAGTAGAGTTCACTATAAACATCATCTTCAATCAGGGTCACCTGATACTGCTCCATCAACCTGACTAGCTGTTCTTTTTTTTCTACTGAAAGCGTACTGCCAATCGGGTTATGTTGATTAGTCATCATCCAGCAGGCCTTAACCGGCCAGCGCACCAGTGCTTTCTCAAGTTCAACCAGATCGATACCCTGATGTGGATCTCGCGTGATAGCAATAGCCTTGAGTTTCAGTCGTTCAACCGCTTGTAATGCACCATAAAAACACGGATTCTCCACCACAATCCAGTCTCCGGGCTGAGTGATGGCCTGCAGAGAAAGGTTTAATGCTTCAAGTGCTCCATTGGTGATCACAATTTCATCAGCAGAAACTGCTATTCCCTGCGATGCATAACGTTTAGCCAGAATTTTCCGCAACGCTTCATTACCGGGAGGCAAATGCTGCATGGCATCGGTGGGTTTAAGGCCGCGTGAAACGGTTGTTAATGCACGTATGATTTGTCGCTGCGGAAACAAATCTGGATCAGGAAATGCTGACCCAAAGGGTAACACATCAGGATCACGACAGGCATGAAGTACATCATAGATAAAGCTATTGAGATCAACTGCTTCAGCTAATTGAACTTGCGGATAACTATCACTATTTGCGACGACAGGCGTATCGCGCCGGGCAACATAATAGCCAGACTGGGGACGAGAAAGGATCCATCCCTGGCTTTCAAGTACCTGGTAGGCATGTAATACCGTCATCATGCTAAAACCATTCAGCGATGCCTGTTCACGTACAGATAGAATTTTATCACCTGCCTGCCACACCTGATTCTGGATCTGTGTCTGAATCCGTTCAACCAATTGCTGATATTTTGCCGACACGATGACTTGATCCTGATAAGTAAGAGTTTAATTATGCGCCATACTTTATCTCGCCATCCCAGCAGATAACATCATTTAAACAGGAGAACATTGTATCAAAGCGATTCCTGCCTCTGCGATGCAAAGACAAACTCCCGTTATTCCTTTGATAATGACTGCCCCCCGACCTCGGGTACTGCCTTATGATTCTTTTCTGTTATTTATTTAAAAACAATAAGATAATATGAAAAACTATCTGAGATATCCGTTTGTAAAAAGTGTTGATTTTTCACCCCACCTGAAATACTGTATATAAACACAGTGATTCAGGAGTTAATCATCATGGCTACCACTACTCAAGATCATCACCCCACCCACTCGGTGTCTCATGTACAGCGTGTTTTTCAACAACAGCTGAGATCGCTGAGTAATGGCATGACCAGTGATAATATTTTTACTGTACAGCAATCAGAAGCATTACAGCAGGTGTTATTGCCTGTGCTACAACAGCTTGCCTTGCAATCTCGCTGGCAATTATGGCTTACTCCCCAGCAACGATTAAGCCCAAACTGGCTACGGCAATCAGATTTACCTTTGAGTAAAATAATGCAGCTATCTCACACGGTGCCCCATCCGACCGTGGGAATGATGTCCAGAGCATTAGAAACCGGTAATTATAGTGTCGTGATCAGTCGTCTGGCTGGCGAGCTTTCTCCGCGCGAATTCCAGCAACTTGAGTCGGCTGCAATAAAAGGTAATGCGCTTGGGGTCATTTTACGCACAGAAAACGATAACTGGCTGGCAGGTTGTTCATTTTACGGTGAAATATCGGTCAGTTTGTATCATTAAGTAAAAATGAGAGTTTTCTCATCAAATTCACTTTAAGGTAAAATTGCCACTATAAATGCACAATCTATGCAGACAGGGCACGAGTTTGACAGGCGTAGTGCAATGTCAATGCCTCTGCTTAAAGAGAGTCCATGCGATAATTTTGCGTACTAAACGTGTTTTTTTTACCTTCAGACCTCACATCACACTTGTAAGTTCTCCGTTACCTTGTAGACTTTATGTCGTCTGGGTATCCTTTACTCTGTATTTTAATGAGTATCGGTTGAGCTTGTTTACCTGGCACAGGATTAAACAATAGGGCTAACTAAAGCTCATTGCCTATTTGGATGATAACGAGGCGCAAAATGAAAAAGACAGCTATCGCAATTGCAGTGGCACTGGCTGGCTTCGCTACCGTAGCGCAGGCCGCACCGAAAGATAACACCTGGTACACTGGTGCCAAACTGGGCTGGTCCCAGTATCATGACACTGGTTTCTATGGTAATGGTTATGAAAATAACAATGGCCCAACTCACGAAAGCCAGCTTGGTGCTGGTGCATTCATGGGTTACCAGGCAAATCCTTACCTCGGTTTCGAGCTGGGTTATGACTGGCTGGGACGTATGCCTTATAAAGGCGACAGCATTAACGGCGCATTCAAAGCACAGGGTGTTCAGTTAGCGACTAAACTGAGCTATCCAATCGCTGATGATCTGGATGTGTATACACGTCTGGGTGCTTTCGTATGGCGTGCTGAGTCCACACAATATAATCCGACCGAAGGCCGTATCGGTGATAAAGATACTGGTGTTTCTCCACTGGCAGCAGTTGGTGTGGAATATGCTCTGACCAAAAACTGGGCAACTCGTCTTGATTATCAATGGATCAACAACATTGGTGACGCACAGACCGTTGGTACTCGTCCAGACAATGGTATGCTGAGTGTTGGTGTATCTTACCGTTTCGGTCAGGATGATGTTGTTGCAGCGCCAGCGCCTGCTCCAGCACCGGCTCCTGCTCCAGTAGTTCAGACTAAGCGTTTCACGCTAAAATCTGACGTGCTGTTCAATTTCAACAAAGCAACGTTGAAATCAGAAGGTTCAATGGCTCTGGATCAACTTTACAGCCAATTGAGCTCACTGGATCCTAAAGATGGATCTGTTGTGGTACTGGGCTTCACTGACCGCATCGGTTCAGAAGAGTACAACCATAAATTGTCTGAAAAACGCGCTCAGACTGTGGTTAACTACTTAGTTGCCAAAGGTATTCCTGCGAATAAAATTTCTGCACGTGGTATGGGCAAATCTAATCCTGTAACAGGTAACACCTGTGACAGCGTGAAAGGTAAAGCTGCTCAGATCGAATGTCTGGCGCCAGACCGTCGCGTAGAAATCGAAGTTAAAGGTATCAAAGACGTAATTACTCAGCCTCAGGCTTAATTTTACGCTTCGTCCGAAAAAAACCCCGCATTGCGGGGTTTTTTATTTACAGGCCATAGTCGTTCAGTTGTTCTTTTTCAGCATACTCTGCAAAGAATCACGTAATGACGTGATTTGACTGGCGTACTTCTCTTTATATTCTGCATCTTCTATCAACTGCACAATAGTGTCTGATAACGTGCTATTACGGCGCTGTGCCAGAGCGGCCAGACGCTGCCAGACGCGATATTCTAAATCAATAGATTTTTTGCGGGTATGCAACTGCTCGGCATTGAAGTGACGCTTTCTCCTTGCGCGAATAGTTTGCTTCATACGATTTTCCAGTTGCGGATTCATATGCTGAAGGATCCAGTGCTGAATATCATCAGGATGATGCGCAGCAGCAACCAACTCATCAACGGCAGCCTGCGCCGCGCTACGTTCACTGTAACGTGTGATAGCTTCGCCCTCCTGATTTTTTTTGATCAGGTATTTCCACTTCCAGTTACTTTCAAGATTTTCCAGTTGCTGATATTTCATCTGAATTCCACACGCTAATTTCACCTGCTGGATCAAGGATAACAGCTTTAAGTATCATCGTATTAAAAATGACATACTGGCGGTTTTTTGTCACTGCTTATGCTCATGCTATCTGCACCGTGCTTAACGGACTGAAAGTCTGTATAATGCCTGTTTTATTCAGCAAATAAAGACGATAACTTGATCAATCATCGCTGCCTGGAATGGTATCAATTACAACCGGACACCTCTGGTTTTGAACAATTATTCAGTGAAATAGCACCTCACACGCCAGATACACTTTCTCAGGTGCAACCACGTCTTGCCGATGCGCTTACGCTTTTATTGCACACTGACTCCACTTTCCCATTGATGTTAGTGAAGACAGCCGAGCATCCTGCCAGTACGTTACTGCTTGAAAGCATGCTCATCGATGCCTGCCCAGACAAAGAAAATACCTTTTTTGGTGGAAATTATACGGTTAATGAAAATGTTATCCACTGGCAACCGGCAACATCGGCTCAGGATAACTTCGCCACGACCGGGGGTATACATATTGCTCACTGGATTGAATCTGAGCAATTATTCGGTTGTGTGCGGCAGTATAAGGAAACCTTAGAACTGGTACCTGGACTGGTTCATAAAGCAAATGGTGGCGTGCTGGTACTATCATTACGCGCCTTATTACTGCAACCACAGCTTTGGCTGCGGTTAAAAGAGATGCTGACCGTACAACGATTCGACTGGTATTCACAAGACCCTCATCAGCCGTTCCCTGCTACCATCCCACCTATGCCTTTAACACTACGTCTGGTGCTTATCGGTGAGAGAGATGCCTTGGCAGAATTTCAGGCTCTTGAACCAGAAATAGCGGAACTCGCCATTTATTCTGAATATGAAGAACAGCTATCAGTCGTCGATACCGACTCCTGTCAACGGTGGCTGCAATGGGTCCATGCTGTGATCCCGGCGTTGAAAAACAATATGATCAGCGCAGATTTTTGGCCCCGATTGATTCACGAAGGAGCTCGTTTTTCCGGTGACCAGCACTATCTTCCACTGACACCAGCCTGGTTAATACAACGATACCAGGATGCCTGCCACTACCAACAAAACTCAACGCTGACCGGTGATGACTTAGCAAGGGCACTGCATAATAGAAACTGGCAGCAAAATGCCCTGGCCGGACGCGTACTGGATGATATTATCCAGCAACAGATTTTAATTGCGACAACGGGTTCAGTTATCGGGCAAATTAATGCGTTATGTGTTGTCGATTTTCCCGGACATCCTCTACCATTTGGCGAACCGTCTCGCATTAGTTGTGTCGTCCATACGGGAGATGGAGAGTTCACTGATGTGGAACGTAAGGCTGAACTTGCCGGCAATATTCACGCAAAAGGTATGATGATTATGCAGGCCTGGTTAATGACCAACCTGGAGCTCGAACAACAACTGCCTTTCTCTGCTTCTCTGGTTTTTGAACAATCCTATGCCGAGGTCGATGGTGATAGTGCCTCTCTGGCTGAGCTTTGCGTCATGATTAGTGCGCTGGCAGAACAACCACTGGTGCAAAATATCGCTGTCACTGGCGCAATCGATCAATTTGGCCATGTACTGGCGGTGGGTGGCGTTAACGAAAAAATTGAGAGCTTTTTCTCGTTATGTGCTGCACGTGAACTGGATGGAACCCAGGGGGTTATCATTCCTGCGACCAATCAGCGTCATCTTGCTCTACATCATGATGTCATCGAGGCTGTCAAAGCAAAACGTTTTCATATCTGGACCGTAGAGCGCGTCACCGATGCACTTCCTTTATTGATGGGACTGCAATGGCGGGAAGATGAACAAGGGTTATTCAGCATCATAGAGCGACGTATTGAACAAATGACCCAGCAGGAGAAGAACCATCTCCCATGGCCTTTACGCTGGCTGACAGCATTTAATCGAAACTGATCGGAGTTGTTCAGTCAATAACACTACGCTACGCTCCGACTTTAACTTAATAAGGTTTATTAACAATATGGTAGATAAACGCGCATCCTATACCAAAGAAGACCTCATCGCGTCAGGCCGCAGTGAACTCTTTGGTGCCGGTGGCCCTCCGTTACCTTCAGGAAATATGCTGATGATGGATCGTGTCATCAAAATGAGTGAAGATGGCGGTAAATATGACAAAGGGTACGTCGAAGCAGAGCTCGATATACATCCAGATTTATGGTTTTTCAGTTGCCACTTTATCAGCGATCCGGTTATGCCTGGTTGTCTGGGACTCGACGCCATGTGGCAGCTGGTAGGATTTTATCTTGGCTGGCTCGGTGCCGAAGGTAAAGGCCGTGCACTGGGTGTCGGTGAAGTAAAATTCACCGGACAGGTACTACCCACAGCGAAAAAAGTAACCTACCGGATTCATTTTAAACGTGTTATCAACCGTAAATTGGTCATGGGTGTTGCCGATGGAGAAGTCCTGGTAGACGGCAAAGTGATCTATACCGCTACAGACCTCAAAGTTGGGCTGTTTAAAGATACCACGCAATTTTAATTCCCTGAAGAGACAGACAACCTCCACCTTATCGTGGAGGTTGTGGATGGAATAACGTCAATGCGCAAATGTTCTATGCTCCATTGCCCTTCTCCATCCTCCCAGCCAGTGCGATTTAGCATCAAGGGTCTGATAGGGGCACATCTCTTTTTTGTGCCCACTGATACCTGCCTGATATCCTCTTGAATCTGCACGCTCCAGCCGATCTCGTTTCTGTCTCTTCATCATGCCTCAGCTCCCCTGTTCAGGTAAGTCGGAATATGTGTAAGATGTTATGGTCATTAACTGTACAACCACTCTTCACTTTTAACGCCATCCCTGATGAAAATCAATGCGCAAATTTCATACCATTATCATCATATTGACATTGAAGCACTCTGTTCTGAATGGCATATTCAGCAATACGTTGTTTATACAAAAAAAGCGTTGCCAGATGGACAACGCTTAAGGAAATAACAAAAAATTATTTTGTGTTTCGTATTACATCAGCCATCTTTTCTGCCTCTTCATGCCACCCTTTAGCCAGTGCCAGTACCAGAGCATCATAGCCGTCCTTCTGCTGTGGCAATACCAGCGAAAAACTTCTGCTTACTAAGGTACCATGCTGATCAAGCACCCAGTCTCCGGTAATTATTGCCATACCATCAAAGCGCCCATGGAAGCCACTGACGCTGACACTCAAGCTTATCGGATGTTGGCCAAGAGGCTGAGCTGAAATTAACCGTTCAGGAAGTCGTCGCGAAAGATCATTTACCAGCAACTGCTGTAACTGTTGATCCAGTGGCGTCGCCCATAAATGGTTGCCTGCAATAGCATACTGCACATCACTTTTCTGGTATACGATTCCGCTACCCGCAAGTGCATCGGTTAATACTACAGGTTCAACCCACACGGCGGATTGCTTATCACCTTTTTCATAAACGACTGCGCTGCGGCCTGGGGCACTGTCCGGTGGTAGTTGGTAATAGCGCGATAACGGTGTGCTACTGCAACCAGTCAAAACAGACAGTAAAACTAACACGACTATATTTCTCATTTTTTCGCCCTTACTGGCTGAGGATCCTCTCCCGGTTTGGCTTCAAATACCAGAGCATTACTTTTGGTATTCAATGTCCTGAGTACCGGTTGTAATTCACGTAGTACCTGATCGAGGCGCTGCATATCAGCCACCATTTTGTTATAGGCTGGAGATCCCGGCTGGAATCCTTTCATGCTACGATTTAATTCCCGCAAGGTCTGTTGCATATCTTCTGGCAGCGCTTTCATTGCCGGACTACTGGTAAGTTGATTGATACTCTCCACTGTTTTCTGCAATGATTTCAGTGTCTGCTGACTCTCTTTCAAGGTTCCGGTAGCCTGATTAATCAGAGGATCGAGCGGTAACTTATTAATCTTGTCGAGTGTCTCCATTAATTTTTGCTGAATTTGATTTAAACCACCACTCATAGTTGGTATGAGTGGGAAACCAGCAAACTCATATGGACCGTTGTAACGATCGGCTTTCTGATAAAAATCGAGATCAACGTAGAGTGATCCCGTCAGCAAATTAGCCGATTTCAACGACGCTCGTAGCCCGGAACCAATACTCTCGCGTAAATGCTGGTTAATATCGAAGTCTCTGCCTAACATACTTTCAAAACGATCAGGTTCGATGCGGATAAGCACCGGAATACGGTAATCATTACCCATTCGTTGAGCCAGGTCCTGTTTTTGATAAGGCACCTCTGCCACAGTACCCAGTCGTATACCGCGGAATTCAACTGAAGCACCTGGCTGCAATCCACGAATTGAATCACTAAACAACATCACAAAATCGGTATGCTCAGAATAAAGCGAATCCTGGATGCTCTTCTGATTATCGAACAGTTTATATTCAGCCTGATTCTTCGCCAGCTGTCCCAGATCAAAACCGTCAGGTACATCAAAACTTACGCCACCGCTGAACAATGTCGTCAATGAACCCATTTCAATACGCATTCCTGATCCTGACATATCAAAAGCTATCCCACTTTCTTTCCAGAAACGAACATTGGTGGTTATTAATCGGTCATAAGGCGCAGCGATAAAAAGCTGATAGGTCATCATTCGCTTATCAGCATCAAAGTTGCTGGCTTCGACTGAACCTACCCGATAACCACGGAACAGAACAGGATCACCCGGCGTCAATTGCCCTGCTTTAATGCTATCAAGCGTTATTCTTATCCCTTTAGCATCAGGTGGCGCAAGAGGAGGTGAGGCAAGTAATGCATAGTTCCGGCTACTTTCTTTGCTATTACCTGGTTGTAATTCAATATAGGCCCCGGATAATAGCGTTCCTAAACCTGTGACACCTTCTTTACCAATTGCTGGTTTCACTACCCAAAAAACACTGTCCTCTTTGAGTAATTTTTCCATTCCACTATTGAGACGAGCGGTAATCTCAACATGATGTAAATCGTCGGTCAGTACCATATTTTCGACCACACCGACATCGACACTGCGACTTTTTATCGTCGTCTTGCCACCAACAATACCCTCAGCATTCGTCGTCATCAAAGTGATTAACGGCCCCTGATGACTGAAATGATAGAATAGGATCCATCCACCAATAAACAATGTTACCAGGGGAACAATCCATACCGGTGACCAGCGTTTAATTTGGTCTACATCGGCTGTTTCAAGACTATTTTTCTTCACGGGCGGTTTCCTCACTCGTTTTTATATTCAGACGATCCCAGGTAAGACGGGGATCAAAAACCATAGCTGCAACCATTGTCAGTATCACCACCAGCGCAAATAGCTGTACGCCTATGTCCGGATAAACATTCATCAAGCCACCTATTCGGACTAGTGCAGAGAGTACAGCAATAACAAAAACATCAATCATCGACCAACGCCCGACAAACTCGACGACTTCGTAAACTTTATGCATGCGATCACGATCACCACTATCGGTTTTGCGTGCATTTGCGTCCCAGCAGAGCCAGGCAATTGCCATCATCTTCAGGGAGGGAACCATAATACTGGCAATAAATATCACCAGAGCAACCGGATAGGAGCCATCACTCCACAATAAAATAACGCCAGCCATAATGGTCGAAGTTAATTTATTACCCAGCGCTTCGGTCACCATCATCGGTAACAAATTGGCCGGGATATACAAGATAAAAGAGGTCAGCAATAGCGCCAGTGTCCATTGCAGACTATTACGCCTGCGCGGATAACCTCGCGTAGTACAACGAGGGCAAGTACGTTGCTCTGCCGGTAATATTGCCGTACAACATGAACAGGAACGTAAACCTTGTACCAGGCCTGCCTGAGAAGCCACCGGTTGCTGAGGCAATGCTGGCAGAGGCGCAATACTCTGCCAGAGAGTCCGACGATCAATACACTGGAATGCTCTTAGCTGCAATATGCAGAACAGACACCAGGGTAGAAAAGCACTGCCGATACCAATATCACCATAGGCCATCAACTTAACAAAGCTGACCAGGACACCGGCAAGAAAGATTTCTGCCATTCCCCATGTTTTCAGTGTAAATAATCCTCTGGCCAATTGCTGTTTCACCACCAGCGGCAAAGCAACTTTATTCACCAATATGATAATCATCATCATACACAGTGCTGGCACTAACTGAACGAACAGTACAAACAGAAATCCCAGAGATCGATAATCATCCGCGGTCATAATCTGTGGGATCTGAAGCAGATGGATCTCACTGGTCAGCCCCGCCACTTCCATGTTGATAAAAGGAAACAGGTTTGCCAGTATCAACATAAATAATGCGGCGAAAGCATAGCCAGTTGGCCGTTTCCTGGGTTCAGACCAGCAAACTGTCAGCGTGGTATGACAACGAGGACAGCTTGCTTTTTGCCCCGTCTTAAGTTCAGGAAGCCGGGTCATCAGGTCGCATTGTGGACAAAGTATCCACTGCTGGGCATGATCATGTGAGCACATCAGATTACCTCGACATGTGTTAGCCCGTCGTTTTCACAGACTCAAGATATTCCCAACGTTCAAAAGCCGCTTCCAGCTCGCTTTCGGCACTAGCCAGAGCGTCAAGTATCGGTTGGGTTTGTTCATAAGCCTGGCTGAAAAAATGCTCTTCTGCCATCTGGCCCTGTAATTCAGTAATTTTCGCTTCCAGAGACTCCATTTTCTCCGGTAACTGATCCAGCTCACGTTGCTGCTGGTAAGTTAAACGAACCCGTTTTTCTGGTGGGCTGGCAGCAGGAGTGTCTGAACGGGCGCGTTCAACTGCCGCAGGCTCAATTTTACGGCGACCTTCCGGTTGCACTTTTTGCCAGTTAGCGCGTTGCTCCTGAGCATCATGATAGCCGCCAACAAAACAACCGATATGTCCGCTTCCATCAAAAATCCAGCACTCAGTGACCGTATTATCTACAAATTGACGATCATGACTGACCAACAAAACCGTTCCCTGATAGCCTTCGATCAACTCCTCCAGAAGCTCGAGCGTCTCAACATCAAGATCGTTGGTCGGTTCATCAAGGATCAGCAGATTACTGGGTTTTAAAAATAAGCGCGCCAGTAACAGACGATTACGCTCACCACCAGAAAGTGCTCGCACCGGGGTCATTGCACGTTTAGGATGAAACAGAAACTCCTGCAGGTATCCCAGAACATGGCGAGGTTTACCATTCACCATGACTTCCTGTTTACCTTCAGCGAGGTTATCCATCACCGTTTTATCAGGATCGAGCTCTGCACGATGCTGGTCAAAATACGCGATTTCCAGCTTAGTACCACAGTGTACGCGTCCACTATCAGGTTGTAATTGCTGAAGCATCAATTTGAGCAGTGTCGTTTTACCACAGCCATTGGCGCCGATAAGGGCAATTTTATCTCCGCGTTGTACCTGTGAGGTGAAGTTTTGAACCAGAGTTTTCCCTTCCACCTGATAATTGACATTTTCCAGTTCAAAAACAATTTTTCCTGAACGGGACGCTTCCCCGACTTGCATATTAGCTTTGCCCATTACTTCACGGCGTTCTGAACGCTCACGACGTAATGCTTTAAGAGCACGAACTCGACCTTCGTTACGGGTACGACGCGCTTTTATGCCCTGACGTATCCAGACTTCTTCCTGAGCAAGTTTCTTGTCAAATTCTGCATTCTGCATCTCTTCAACCCGCAATGCTTCCTCTTTACCCAGTAAATACAGATCGTAATCTCCCGGCCAGGAAACTAATTTCCCCCGGTCGAGATCAACAATCCGCGTCGCCATATTGCGAATAAAAGAGCGGTCATGTGAGATAAAGATGATACTTCCCTGAAAGGTAGTCAGGAAACTTTCCAGCCAGTTAATCGTTTCAATATCCAGGTGATTTGTCGGTTCATCAAGCATTAATACCCGGGGATTACTCACCAGCGCTCGTCCCAGAGCCGCTTTACGTAACCAGCCGCCAGAGAGTGAAGAGAGGGATGTATCGGCATCCAGCCCTATCTGTTTCAACACATCGTGGATGCGACTTTCCAGTTGCCACAAATTTTGGTGATCCAGAATCGTTTGTAATCTTCCCATTTCATTGAGATTTTTTTCACTGGGATCAGTCATCACCAGATGTGATATCGCATGATAGGCTTTCAGGTACTCAGCCTGCTCATTCACGCCTTCTGCGACAAAATCGTATACCGAACCCGTGACATTACGCGGAGGGTCTTGCTGCAAACGGGCTACAATTAAATCTTGCTCATAAATAATTCGTCCATCATCCAGGGGTTGCTCCTGGTTGATGATCTTCATTAATGTGGATTTACCGGCCCCATTACGCCCGACCAGACAGACGCGTTCATTCTCCTCAATGTGCAGTTCGGTATTGTCCAGTAAAGGAGCATCACTGAAAGAGAGATAAGCGCCGTGAAGACTAATTAATGACATTGATGTTATTCCTTGCCTGTGTGCGTAACCAGCCAGCAGTTATGGATATGGCGGTTACGTGAAAAATCTTCAGACCGGGTTTTTGCTGTGATCTCGCTGGCAGACAAGCCCAGCGTATTTAGCTGTGCATGATCCATTTTAAACCCACGTTTATTGTTAGAAAACATGATAGTTCCACCGCGCCGTAACAGTTTTTTTAACGCGGTCAGTAATCGAACATGATCACGCTGGATATCAAAGTCATCACTCATGCGCTTTGAGTTTGAAAAAGTCGGAGGATCAATAAAGATCACATCAAATTGTTCAGTTGTCTCAACTAACCAGCTCAGGCAGTCAGCCTGAATCAGACGATGCTGCCTTCCGGTCAGATGATTCAAACGCAAATTCCGCTCAGCCCATTCAAGATAGGTGCGTGACATATCGACAGTAGTGGTACTGTTGGCTCCACCTAATCCGGCATGAACACTGGCACTTCCCGTATAAGCAAACAGGTTGAGAAAGTCTTTACCCTGACTCATACGTCCTAACATTTGCCGTGCAATGCGATGATCAAGGAACAATCCGGTATCGAGATAATCGGTTAAATTGACCAGTAACCGCGCGTCATACTCTTTGACTTCAATAAAACGCCCTTTTTCTGCCAGTTTTTGATACTGATTTTTGCCTTTCTGTTTTTCCCTTGTCTTCAGGATCAACTGGCTGGCAGGGATTCCCATCACTAGCAGCGTCGCGCTGATAATATCAAACATTCTCTGGCGGGCTTTTTGTGCGTCGATTGTTTTAGGTGGTGCGTACTCCTGAATAACCACCCAGTTCTCATAACGATCTACCGCCACATTATACTCTGGTAAATCAGCATCATAGATGCGATAACAATTAATTCCCTGCTGTCTCGCCCACTTCTCGCGATGGCGGAGGTTTTTACGCAGTCGATTAGCATAGTCCTCTGCAATTCCTGCTGAAGCTGTCCCCGCCGCCAACTGATAATTTTTCTGCACACAATCCAGTGGACCATTTTTGGCCTTAAACTGCCGCTCAGCACGTAATTGTAGACAGCTCAGTAGATCAGGTGAGGCACTGAACAGTGAAAGTCGCCAGCCCGGAAACTGCTGTTTCATGATCCTGCCCAACTGACTGTGTAACGCGATCAGTGCAGGTTCGCTCTCCAGGCGTTCACCATAGGGAGGGTTGCTCAGCACTGTGCCGGTCTCTTCTACTGGTAAAGGATTTTTCAGTCCGGTGACATCCTGTACCTGCAGTGTGATCAATTGCGCAACGCCAGCCCGACGCGCATTGGCTTCGGCATATTTGATGACGCGCGGGTCATTATCGTAACCATAAAAATGTGAGCGATTATTCAGCAACCCTTGCTGCGCACGCTGAGTGGCTTCGTTAACCACCTCTTCCCACAGTAGATGATTGAAGTGATGCCAGTGCGTGACTCCCCAACGGGCTCTGCGTAACCCGGGCGCCTGATCACAGGCCATCAGTGCCGCTTCAATCAGTAAAGTACCGGAACCACACATCGGGTCGATCATCGCACTCCCCGCCTGCCAGCCTGATCGCAACACAATGGCAGCAGCAAGATTCTCTTTCAATGGTGCGCCACCGGTCTGTTCACGGTAACCACGCTGATGGAGAGCATCACCACTGAGATCGAATGCAATACTGACCTGCTCCTTATTAAGCCAGACATTAATACGTACATCAGGTTGCTCGCGATCTACATTAGGTCTCGGCAAATTTTTTCGCGTAAAACTGTCGACGATGGCATCTTTTACACGCAGTGCCCCATACTGGGTATTACGCACTACATCGTTGAGCCCACTGAAATGAACGGCGAAAGTGTGATGATGGCTAAACACCTCAGGCCAGTTAATCACCTGAGCACCAAGATAAAGATCAAGATCACTGTAAACAGCGTACTCTGTCAGTGGCAACAGAACCCTTGATGCCAGACGACTCCACATCAGACTACGGTAGAGTAAGGTATCGTCACCCTGAAAATGCACCCCACCTGGTACAATGTGGCACGCCTCTGCCCCCATCGCTATCAGCTCACTTTTTAGTAGCTCTTCGAGCCCACGCGCCGTACTGGCAAACAGAGAATTCATCGTGTTACTTACCATCATCAGAAAATTGCACCGCATTATAGCTAATCGCTGGCGCATATCATAAAGTTAACCGCTCATTATGTTGAGAGATAATGTTGTTCGCCAAAACTAATCACGCTGGAGCTTGCCATGATCACCTTGTCCCACCTCTACGTTCACCCGGTAAAATCAATGCGGGGGATACGCCTTTCCCATGCTCTGGTGAAGGAGAGTGGCTTAGCATTCGATCGTATCTTTATGGTAACAGAAACCGACGGCACCTTTATCACTGCACGACAACACCCTGAAATGGTCCTGTTTTCACCACTTCTCACCCCTGATGGTCTGTTTATCTCCGCCGCCGATGGTTCAACTGCTGCAGTGAGTCTGAGTGATTTTGCCTCCGCGGAGGCGCCCACTGAAGTATGGGGTACTCATTTTTCTTCACTGATTGCTCCTGAGGTTATCAATCAGTGGCTGAGTGGTTTTTTCTCACGTCCGGTGCAGTTACGCTGGGTGGGTGAAAATATGAGCCGGAGAGTGAAGCGTTTCCCTGAAACCCCACTCGGCTTCGCTGATGGCTATCCCTTCCTGTTGATCAATGAAGCTTCTTTACAGTCGCTCCGTCAGCGTTGTTCTTCAGGCGTTTCACCGAGCCAGTTTCGCCCAAATTTCGTCGTCACAGGCGCTGCAGCCTGGGCGGAAGATGAATGGGAAAGTTTACAAATTGGTGATGTTATTTTTGACTCACCGAAACCATGCAGTCGCTGTATATTAACCACTGTCAGTCCGGAACAGGGACGCAAAAATCCATTGGGTGAACCGCTGAGTACACTTCAGACATTTCGCACTGCCGAAGATGACTCTGGTGATATTGACTTTGGTATTAATCTGGTAGCCAGAAACAGTGGGATCTTACGTGAAGGCGATAGACTACAGGTGCTGACACGAAAAACAGCCCGTCGGTATCAGCAGCAAAAGCAAAACAGTCCCAGTCAACCGACAACAATCCAACAGACAGCAAAAAAAGTAACACTTAACTGGCAAGGTGCCACCTTTATCGGCAATAACCAAAGCCCTTTACTGGATCAGCTAGAAAAGCAGGGCTACCGTATTCCTTTTTCATGTCGCGCCGGTATTTGTGGTAAATGTCGTATCACCCTGCTCAAAGGGGAAGTCAAACCATTAACAACATCAGCGAGCGATGGTAAAGGTCAGATACTAAGTTGCAGCTGTGTGCCGCTCTCCGACCTGATATTAACGAGCTGAAAATAGTACAGGGTATTTTTCTGTCACGATCATCATATTTCATACCGCACAGGAAAATGCCACTTGTTGCAATTGCTTTTTATCCAGGCGGTCATGCATCACTTTTATGGCTTCTCCCAGTACCATTTCTTTATCGCCAAGCGCCAAATGAGGCTGAGCAACCAGACATTGGGCAGCATTTACACCAGCTTCGATAACCAGTAAAAATGCACTTTCACCACTGTCGAGTAATGTCACTTCAACAAATTCACCGGGCTCAGGGGCATATCCCCCTTGTCGGGAGGGAGCAAAATACCAGCTTTTCGGCATCAGAGGCTTCAGATAACGACTGGCAATTAATGCATTAAGTATCAGATGTTCTTTAATACCATCATCAAGAAAACAATCCCGGCACCAGGCTTCAATTACCGTAAATTGTTCAATGTCATCAACACAAAAACGAGCACGCTGCATTGCATCGGGCGTTAACATTTTCCTGGAATAAGGCGAACAGAATGGCGTATGTGCTTTACGCTCCAGCGTCATACAATTACGTTCTGTATCAAAATGCCAGAACCAGTTGTCATCGGGGGCTATTTTCATCGCTGTTCCTGTTAGAAATAGTATTCACTCCGGCAAAGTAGCTGCCTGACTTACAACATTTATAATAGCACTATTCGCTCTGTTACTATTTTTTTCAAAAAAAATTGAAACAATCGGGAATAGGTTTTGGAATACAGATAAAAATATAAACGAGGAGGAGGCCAAAATAAAGCCTCCCGGGAGAGATTATTGCCAGCTTCAGATATTTCTCAGAATTTCTTTAATTAATGGCGGTCCTTTATATATAAAACCGGAGTATATTTGTATCAGTGATGCTCCTGCAGCCATTTTTTCGCGTGCTGCTACCAGTGAATCT
Organism: Anthoptus insignis; assembly: GCA_022318365.1. Lineage (NCBI taxonomy): Eukaryota > Metazoa > Arthropoda > Insecta > Lepidoptera > Hesperiidae > Anthoptus > Anthoptus insignis. The sequence continues at coordinate 54,998 of DWRH01000018.1, forward strand.
ATTCCGCCAACACCAATAATCGGCAGTTTTCCACCGAGCTCAGCCGAGAGCTGACGAATAATCTCTGTACTGCGCAATTGTACCGGACGTCCACTCAATCCCCCCATTTCACTGGCATAATTTAGTCCTTCAACTAATTGACGATCCAGTGTGGTATTAGTAGCAATAACACCATCTATTTGGTGACGAACCAAACTGTCTGCAATTTGAATTAATTCCTCTGCAGAAAGATCCGGTGCGATCTTTACCGCCAGAGGAACATATTTGCCATATTTATCTGTCAGGATCCGCTGTTTTTGTTTTAATGATGCAAGCAGATCATCCAGTGCCTCACCATACTGTAATGTTCTTAATCCGGGTGTATTTGGCGATGAAATGTTAATCGCAATATAGCCTGCCAATGGATAGACTTTTTCCATACACAGTAAATAATCGTCTTTCCCCTGTTCAACTGGAGTATCACGATTTTTACCGATATTGATACCGACAATACCCGTAAATTTTGACTTACTGACATTTTCAACCAGTTGATCAACACCGCGATTATTGAATCCCATACGGTTGATTATTCCTTCAGCCTCCACAACACGAAACATACGTGGTTTCTCATTGCCATCCTGGGCCCGGGGTGTCACTGTGCCGACTTCAATGAATCCAAATCCCATGGCTCCGAATGCATCAATGCACTCACCGTTTTTATCTAATCCGGCAGCCAGACCCAGTGGGTTATTAAATGTCAGCCCCATACAAGTGACAGGTTTTGCAGGAAATCGGCGACGAATGAGATGCAACAAGGGCGTGCCCGTGATCATACGCAATTGATTGATGGTAAGTTCGTGCGCATGCTCAGGGTTGAGCTGAAAGAGCACCTTACGGACGAGAGGGTAATACATAAACGCTCCTGGAAAGCCTGATTAAAGGCAGATAAGAATGAGAGAACGCCTAATTACGCGAGAAGAGCCAACGCAAGTTAGGTGTATCGTCGTCAGCGCAGACACGTTTTGCATTATTATGATGGTCTGGCACAAAACGGCATCTGATCACAGAGTGAACGCTGTACAGTGCCCTGAGGCAGTAACGATACATTTGCAGGTGCGGGCGGGAATGGTAAGACGCTTTTTAGTAAAAGTAAACGATTGCCTGTTGTAAAACCGCATTGCCGGGGAGAAACGCCTCTCCCGGCAATGTTTATTTTATCAGGCTTGCAACGCTTTAGTTATCTTCTCATAAAGATCGCCCGCGAGGTTATCCAGCGCCAGTAATTGCTGTAATGCTTCACGCATCAATTTTTGGCGTTCTGTATCATAACGTTTCAGACGAATAAGAGGTTCAATCAGACGCGCAGCAACCTGCGGATTGCGCTGATTCAATTCCCTCAGTATCCCAACCAAGAATTGATAACCGCTACCATCACGCAGGTGAAAAGCAGCCGGATTTGCTGAAGCAAATGCACCAATCAAAGCACGAATACGGTTGGGATTACTCAGTGTAAACGATCTGTGATCCAGTAGTGCACGCACCCGGGTCAGGGCACCTGGTTGTGGCGAGGTTGCCTGCAAAGTAAACCACTTATCCATCACCAGCCCATCCTGATGCCAGCGTTGATCAAAGTGTTCAAGCAACGCCGTTGCACAAGGTAAACCACTGTTCACCGCGGCTGCCAATGCCGCCAGTGAATCGGTCATATTGTCAGCCGAATCGTACTGCTTTCTGACAATCCCTTCTGCCAGCAGCGGGTCGCCCAGTGCAAGGTAGGTAAGACATACATTTTTCAAAGCACGCTTGCCCATATCCTGCTGTTCAATACGATATACGGGTGTCTGGTTTGCGGCGTAAACTGCGCGCCATTCATCAGCCATCTCAGCAGCTAATGTCTGAGACAAACTCTGCCTGACTACCGCGATCGCATCAGGGTCAATAATCTCAAACCATTCTGCAATCTCACTTTCACCCGGTAAGGTCAGCATTGATGCCATCAGAGCTGGATCACCATTCTCTTCCAGCAATACAGCCCGGAAGGCATCAATAACATGAGCGGGTAACTCGATAGACTGACCTTGCTGATAGCGTGCAATATTAAGCTTCAGATGCAAAGCCAACAGACTTTGCGCCGCGTCCCAGCGTGAGAAATCATTACGCGCATACTGCATCAAAAATGTCAGTTGTTTATCGCTCCAGGGATAATCCAGTTTGACCGGTGCAGAAAACTCACGCAACAGCGAGGGAATTGGCTGTTCGTCAATATTATCAAAAATAAAACACTGTTCTTTCTCCGTCACATTCAGCAGAGAATGCAAGGTATTGCCACGATACTGTAAGGGAATTACCCCACCAGCAGCATCGTAGAGCTCGATATCAAAAGGAATGTGTAGCGGCAAGGGTTCCACACCGCCGGCACCCGTCGGAAGGTGCTGTGTCACTGTGAGGGTATACTGCCGTAATGCCGCATCGTAATCGTCACGCACGGTTAACAGCGGTGTTCCGGCCTGGCTGTACCAGCGACGAAACTGAGCAAGATCGATATTTGAAGCATCCTCCATCGCCTGGACAAAATCATCACAGGTTGCCGCACTACCATCATGTCTGTCGAAATAAAGGCGCATACCCTTTTGAAAGTTTTCTTCTTCCAACAGGGTATGCATCATACGGATCACTTCCGATCCTTTC
>DWRH01000019.1:0-56534 GCA_022318365.1 Anthoptus insignis
GAACAGTGAGAGGATCAGCAATGTTTTCATCAGCAGGCTAATACTGCTGGTGGGAGAGGGCGAAGAAGAGTAAAGCACACAACTGATTGCTGCCAGCGTGAGTGCGGCTGAACCTGAACTCCATTGTGTACTGATAGCCCATGCGCAACCCAGTAAAATAACCACAAAGGTTCTGATGGCGCTCCAGCTGGCCTCCGCACTGTCAGTATGCCGTGCCAGCGAAGGTACTCGAGGGGGAAGCAGACGGGTATTTTCGTCTGCACTGGAAAATTGTCTCAACCAGCGGCTGATATTCAGATACATCCAGCAAAAATAACGCAGACGATGCCAGAATGCCTGGTGCCTGAAATCGGCAGGATCCACCGGCGCGGCTGATTTGAGAATCGCTGCCAGGCGATATTTATCGCATTCAGCACTGCCTAACTCTTTCATCACTTGCTCAATAGCAGTGAAGAGAACGGCGGGTGGGTCAGGCCAATTAAGTAACATACGGCGCAAACTGGATATTACGCTGGTGAGTTTGAGTTGCTGATGCAACACATAATTGAGTACCCGATTTTGCCGCCGAAAACGGTAGTGACTCCAGAACGCCTGAATACGAAGCAAATTCATGGTGAGAATCTGATTAATGACTTGCTCATGGGAATTACGGGTATTTTCGGTAGTATCTCGTTGCAACATTAATACAGCATGTTCCAGTAGACGGGCATGCATCTGTTGCAATGAGGTAATTAACGTGTCTCCGTCTGAGGTGCTGGGAATAATCATCATCATTATTCCACCACATAAAATACCCGATATAACCTCACATAATCGCGCCTCGGTGATTGTCCATAAGGTGGCGCTATCAGTGACATTGACTGTTGAAAAGGCAATGATGGCGGCGGTATAGCCAGCGAGAGAAAACGCGTATGCCACATTGTTTTGATAGTGGTTGGCAATCCAGGTACACAGCGCCAGCCAGCCAGAAATAGTCAGGGCAAAAAGCCAGGGGTCATTGAGGGTATGACCGGCTATCAACATCGCTGCTACCGCGCCAATTAAACTCCCCGCAATGCGGCCGAGACTTTTACTGATGGCCCCTCCTATTGTGGGAAAACTGACCACAGCGGCAGAGGTCATCGCCCAGTAAGGCTCATCAAAATCCAGTATATAGGCGACACTGAGAGCCAGACACATGGCAAGCGCATTGCGCAGTGCGTAACGCCACTGTGCCGTGGTGGCCTGGCACCAGGGTAAGCGGTGCCAGTTTAATGCGCTACGTATCATGGCTGCACAGCGATGCTGCAGGTGGTGCCGGCAATCAGTGTTACATCAGCAGGAACTTGTGTAAGCCTGATGCGTACTGGAACACGTTGTGCCAGACGAACCCAGGGAACATTAGGCTTAATATCGGGGAGCAGACCATTGTCATTTTCAACGCTTTGATCATAGATAGCCCGTCCTACGCTATCAACCTCACCTTTTAAGGGACGATGATCACTGTACAGCCGAATTTCGGCGTGATCGCCAGCATGTATATGACGCATTTTGGTTTCTTCAAAATAGCCCATCACATAAAATGAATGACTATCGACGAGAGCAAACAAGGGTGTACCACTGGTTGCATAGTTACCGGGGCGTAAGGTTAAATTGGTGATCCAGCCATCAGCAGGGGCGCTGATGCGTGTTTGTGATAAATTCCAGCGTGCTTGTTCCAGTTCTGCCTGTGCAGCATTTGCTGCCGCCGTCATTGCTTTAGCATTAAGCGCAGCAGCATCGAGATCTTCCGCTGAGATAACATTGTCTGGCAGACGTTGACGTCGTCGCGCTTCATGCTCTGCTTTGGCTAAATCAGAACGGGCTTTGTCTAATCCAGCTTCTGCATTGAGGATGGCAATGCGGTAAGGTTCATCATCCAGTACCAGCAGAGGCGCCCCTTTCTCAACATATTGATTGTCCGTGACCAGCAGCTGGATAATACGTCCGGAAACCTGAGGCGTGATATTCACCAGTTCAGCGCGGACTTTACCATCACGCGTCCACGGCGATTGCATATAGTAATTCCATAACCACCATCCGGCACACAGAGCAGCGGCAAAGAAAAACAGCGTAGAAAAATATTTAAGTGTACTGAATTTCATAAACTCACCAGCAGGTTAATAGCCAAAGCGCAGCGCTAACACAAAGCACAAATAAAGAAAGATCAAGCAGGGTGGGATGCCAGATCTCGCCGGAATAAAGGCGATCACGGTAAAGAGTGTGAAGTAATAACCAGAAAAAGAAACCGAGTAATACCGCTTTAAAAAGAGGTGGAAAAAAAACAGTATCACCAAAGACCAGATCGGTGAGTGGGGTTGTTGCGTGAAAAAGTAACGTATTCACCGGCAAATCCTTCTTACTCTCTAATAATGTGAGAGAGCTCTCCATAATACACAACAGGTGTTGAGTATTTTGTCAAACAAGTAACAAGAATAGTGTAAGATGGCAATTGATAGGTAGCAAGCTAATTATAAGGAGATGAAAGTGGATACTCCATTAGGTGCCGACTTAGCAAGACTGGTGCGTATCTGGCGAGCATTAATTGATCAAAGGCTGAGACCTCTGGCCCTGACACAAACACACTGGATAACATTGCATAACATTCATCAATTGCCTCCTGAGCAGTCACAAATTCAGTTAGCAAAAGCGATTGGCATTGAGCAGCCCTCGCTAGTGCGTACACTCGACCAGTTAGAAAAAAAAGGGTTGATTGTGCGTACTGTGTGCCCTAACGATCGACGGGCAAAGCGTATCAGTTTAACTGAAAAAGCAGCACCGATTATTGGTGAGCTCGAAGCGGTGATTGATGTGACCAGTGACGATATTCTGGCAGGAATTTCAGCGAAAGAGATTGATATGATGATTACGCTGATTGCCCGTCTGGAAAGAAATATTGTTAACTATCAGAAAAGCGATGATGAGTGCCAGCCATGATACTAATATAAAAATCGATACTGATATTAGCGGTTATCTCAATGGTGTCCCCCCTAAAAAGGGGGGACAGGCGACGCGTAATGTTAAATAGTGTTATTCAGCGCGGCGAAACAGTAACCTGACTACCGTTAGATGCCATCATCACGCGCTGACCGACAGAGAAGAGCGTGGCAGATTGTTTTTGTACAACCAGTATCGTGTTGCCGTCATCTTTACGAATTTCCAGCTCGACGCCATCAGATGTATTCATCGCCCCCTGAACGCCCTGACCTGCGACACCACCAGCTACTGCACCCGCAGCTGTTGCCAGGCTACGGCCTGCTCCGCCACCAATAGTATTACCAAGAAAACCACCAAGTACTGCACCACCAATAGCACCGATAACATTATCATCTTTCCCACCCTGAATTTTAATCGGACGGACATGGACTAACGTACCGTAAGTGACACTCTGTATTTGTTTGGCATCGGATGCCGTGTAAACATCACCCGACAGGGCATTATTGTTGACACATCCCGCCAGTGTAGTTCCTGCGAGCGCAACCACTAACAAACGCTTTAACATTATCAAACTCCCTATATTACATTATTGCATCGTGACGCTGTTTCTGGCAGCAATGGGTGATACCAGTATACGATATAACGCCTTTGAGGTTGTACGGCAAAAGAAAACGCGAACACTTTACCTGCTCATGAGACAACAAACGATAAATATTGCATGAAATCATATCAAAATCGTCATTTTCTGTATTGAATACGTAGCATATCTGACACTGTAGAAGGGAGCAGCTTTTGAAAACCGGTAATTACATTGGCATGATGTCTGGTACCAGTCTCGATGGTGTTGATGTGGTGCTGGCTGAGATCAGTGAAAACGGCATTCGCCAACTGGCGAGTGATTGTTACGTGATGCCAGCCCCACTGCGTGAGAGTGTATTGAGCATTTGTCAGGGACAGTCACTGACATTATCGCAACTGGGACAACTCGACACGCTACTGGGGAAATTTTTCGCCACAGCAGTATGCACCTTCATTCGCGAACATTCACTCAGTCAGCAAGATATTGTCGCGATTGGTTGCCATGGACAAACAGTCTGGCACGAACCGGATAGTGAAGCGGCTAATACCCTGCAGTTGGGTGATAATAATCACATTGTTGCTGCGACTAACATTACTGTGGTTGGCGATTTTCGTCGCCGTGATATGGCCCTTGGGGGGCAGGGTGCGCCATTGGTGCCTGCCTTTCATCAGGCGATTCTGGGTGACCCGCAGGAATCAAGGGCCATCGTTAATATCGGCGGTATTGCTAATCTCTCCTGGTTGAATCCCGTTAGTGAGGTGACGGGATACGATACAGGCCCCGGTAATATGCTACTTGACGCCTGGATTGGATTGCATCAACAACAGCGTTTTGATGCAGAGGGCGCATGGGCAGCCAGTGGCAGGATGAACCCCTCGTTACTGGAGGCGCTGCTGTGTGATCCGTGGTTTGCGCTACCGCCACCAAAATCAACAGGACGAGAGTATTTTAATCTGGCATGGTTACAACAAAGGCTGCTTCCCTTTGCGCATGTTGCGGCTCAGGATGTGCAGGCGACATTGCTGGAACTGACAGCCCACACTATCGTTCAGGAGATTCAACGCTATCCCGAATGTCAGCGAGTGTTTGTCTGCGGCGGCGGCAGGAAAAATCATCATTTACTGATGCGGCTAAAACAGCTTCTGATACCACTGCCTGTGTTGTCTACTGATGAGGTCGGTATCAATGGTGATGATTTGGAAGCACTGGCGTTTGCCTGGCTGGCATTTCGTACATTGTCCGGTTTACCTGGCAATTTACCCGCGGTGACTGGAGCCAGGCAGGCATCGGTTATCGGCGCGATTTTTCCTGCTGGTGTGATAACGTAGTAGGTTGTCAGCCCCACCGTCAGGCTGCTGACTGAAATAAATCGTGGCGTAAACAAGACGAGTGATGGTGTCAGGCAAGATCAACGCCTGTCCATTAAAGACTGAACATTTATCATCAGGAATAACCACAATGAATGACAGTGACGAGGCCCTGCAACATATTGCTTCACTGCGACGTGAATACACCCGTGGGGGATTACGGCGTAAAGATCTACCGGATGATCCGTTAACCCTGTTTCAACAGTGGCTGGAACAGGCTGCAGAAGCTCTCTTACCCGATCCCACGGCGATGTGTGTGGCAACCGTTGATGCTGAAGGGCAACCTTTTCAACGTATCGTATTGTTGAAACATGTAGATCAACGCGGCATGGTATTTTATACCAATACCGGTAGCCGGAAAGCGATACAGCTTGCGAAAAATCCGCGAATAAGTCTGTTGTTTCCCTGGCATATGCTGGACAGACAAGTGATTGTTCTGGGAGAAGTTGAGAAACTTTCCGTTCTTGAGGTGATGAAGTATTTTCACAGTCGTCCCCGTGACAGTCAGATAGGGGCCTGGGTCTCAAAACAATCCAGCCGTATTTCCGCGCGAGGTGTTCTCGAAAGTAAATTTCTGGAACTTAAGCAAAAATATCAGCAGGGCGAGATCCCACTTCCCAGCTTCTGGGGGGGATACCGGGTAAACATTCTCTCAATGGAATTCTGGCAAGGTGGGCAGAACCGTTTACATGACCGTTTTTTCTATCAACGTGAAGGGCAGCGCTGGAAAATTGATCGCCTGGCACCCTGAGTCAAGAAATAATCGGTTAAGCGCTGGTGCTGAGGCGGCGAGCGCTTTATTCTATATGCCTTATTTTTACCGCAGTTTTGCGGTTGATCGGTTTACCCTAAGGTAATGATGTTTCTATATGGAGTTTCAGATGGCCAGCAGTAACCTGATAGCACAACTACGTGAGAGGGGCCTCGTCGCCCAGATTACAGATGAAGCCGCTCTGGAAGAGAAGCTGGCAGCAGGTTCAGTATCGCTCTACTGTGGTTTTGATCCTACCGCGGATAGCCTGCATCTCGGCCATCTGGTGCCGTTATTGTGCCTGAAGCGTTTTCAGGATGCCGGACATCGTCCTGTTGCCCTTGTGGGTGGCGCGACAGGATTGATTGGTGATCCCAGTTTTAAAGCAGCAGAAAGAAAGCTGAATACCAGCGAAACGGTCAATGAATGGGTAGAAAAAATTCGCCTGCAGGTATCCCCATTTCTTGATTTTGATTGTGGCGCGAACAGTGCAATCGCAGCCAACAATTATGACTGGTTTGGTAATATGAATGTACTGACATTTTTGCGCGATATTGGCAAACATTTTTCTGTGAATCAGATGATCAACCGGGAAGCGGTAAAACAGCGCCTGAACCGTGATGATCAGGGTATATCCTATACTGAGTTCTCCTATAATTTGTTGCAAGGGTATGATTTTGCCTGCCTTAATGAGCGCCATGATGTGGTTTTACAAATTGGTGGTTCTGATCAATGGGGCAATATCACTTCCGGTATCGATCTGACACGCCGTTTGCATCAAAATACAGTTTACGGTCTCACCGTACCACTGATCACTAAAGCTGATGGTACCAAATTCGGTAAAACGGAGGGTGGTGCAGTATGGCTTGATGCGAAAAAAACCAGTCCTTACAAGTTTTATCAGTTCTGGATTAATACCTCAGATGCAGACGTCTATCGCTTCCTCAAATTCTTCACCTTCATGAGTATTGATGAGATAAATGCCCTGCAGGAGGAAGATAGTCAGAGTGGAAAAGCACCCAGAGCGCAATCGGTGCTGGCTGAACAGGTTACACGGCTGGTGCATGATGAAGCCGGTCTGGTTGCCGCGCAAAGAATTACTGCCAGCCTGTTTTCAGGTGCATTAAGTGAAATGACGGAAGCCGACTTTGAGCAACTGGCTCAGGATGGCATGCCATCAGTGACACTGTCACATGATGCAGATTTGCAACAAGCTCTGGTCAATGCTGAACTGGCTCCTTCGCGTGGGCAGGCACGTAAGTTGATTGAATCCAAAGCGATTAATATCAATGGGGTAGCGCAGATCAATACTGACTATCTTTTCGGGGCGGAGGATCGCCTGTTTGACCGTTTCACTTTACTGCGCCGTGGTAAGAAAAACTATACTCTGATCGTCTGGCAGTAATTTATCACTACAGGCCGGACTACCGGCCTTTTCAACGAACCACTCCGCAGGTATTCTCATGAAAAATGTACTATCAATTCAATCTCATACCGTTTACGGGCATGCCGGAAACAGTGCGGCAGTTTTTCCAATGAGTCGTATGGGCGTGAATGTCTGGCCACTGAATACGGTACAATTTTCTAATCATACACAGTATGGTCACTGGACAGGAATGGTGATGCCTGCGGCACAGTTGACTGAGATTGCCAAAGGTATTGCGGATATTGATCGGCTAAAAACCTGTGATGCAGTGCTGAGTGGTTATCTGGGCTCTGCTGAACAGGGGGAGAATATTTTACAGATTGTTCGGCAAGTCAAAGCACTCAACCCAAAAGCCTGGTATTTTTGCGATCCCGTTATGGGTCATCCGGAGAAGGGCTGTATTGTGGCCCCTGGTGTGGCTGAGTTTCATCTTCAGTATGCCTTACAAGCCAGTGATGTTATTGCGCCTAACCTTCTCGAACTTGAGATACTTTGTGGTCATCCAGTCAATGATATCGATGCCGCGGTTGCTGCCGCACGTGCCCTTATTCAACAGGGCCCACGAGTTGTCCTGGTGAAACATCTGGCACGAGCCGGCTTACGAAGTGATCGTTTTGAAATGCTGCTGGTCACCGCTGAGGAAGCATGGCATATCAGCCGGCCACTGGTGGATTTCGGTGTCCGCCAGCCTGTAGGAGTAGGCGATTTGACCAGTGGACTGTTGCTGGTGGATTTATTGCAGGGCAAAACCATGCGTGATGCGCTTGAGCATGTCACTGCTGCTGTTTACCATGTGATGGTGAAAACCCATGAAATGGGTGAGTATGAGTTGCAACTGGTTGCAGCACAGGACGGCATAGTTAGTCCCGGACAATGGTTTGCTGCCACTTCACTTTGAGCATGACTGCGATCAATAGTACAAAAACGGTCAATAAGTCTATATGTTGAGCTAAATGGTGTGCTATTAAGTTTACACTTTGAAGAGGAGATTGAAAAATCTCCTTTTATTTTTATTGGCTATTACTATCTACAGGCCATGAATGGGATCAATATGCCCGTTCACCAGGTCGTGCGAGAAATGCACGATAATTTCAGTATCATCAGCTAAACTTAAGGACTCAGCACTTTAGTTTATTGTATGGCTCAAAGGAGTCGCAGTGAAGCATTGTGGTTGTATTCTATGAAACATCGGTGGCTTTCTACTTTTCTATTGAGTCTTGATATAAGATTTTTTCCATTTTCTCAACGGAGCTATTCCCGCCTGAACCTATTGAAATCGATTTCAGTCACGCATTATAATTCAGACGTATTTTCTGTAAGTTAAATTATTCTGCGCCGCAAATATTTCCGGCCTGTTGAATGTCCACTCTGGACAGCTTACTGAAAACCAGTGACGAGCAATTTAAGCCGTGGGTTTACCAGGCTGCCTGAGCAAATTTGAAAAATCAGGACAAAAATTATTTGATCAAAGACTCAGTAAATTATGGATAAAAAATAATGAATACAAGGAAAGAAAATATTTCCGATGGAATTTTAGTACTGTTTGACGTTAGCTATGACGAATTGAAGGTAACGCGCTCCGGTGAACTTTATCGTCTAAGAAAAAAAACCTTCAGAGATCGTCTCGGATGGGACGTTGTATGTCATGTTGATATGGAGTTTGATGAGTTTGATAATGCAGATACACGTTATATACTCGGAATGTACAATGGTCAGCTTATTTGCAGTGTACGTTTTACTGGCCTGACAAAGCCTAATATGATAACCCACACCTTTCAAAGCTGTTTTGGCTCAGTTTCGCTGCCCTCCGATGGTGTAGAATCCAGCCGTTTTTTTGTTGACAAAGACAGGGCGAGACAATTGCCTGGAGAACGCTGGCTAGCCAGCCGGGGCCTTTTTCTTGCAATGATAAACTGGGCCCGTCATCACCAACGAAATGGTATCCATACTATTGTGAGCAGGCCAATGCTAACGATCCTGAAACGTTCCGGATGGAATATCAGGGTGTTAAAGGAAGCTTTTCTTAGTGAGAGGGAACGCATCTATCTGGTTTTTTTACCAACGACTCCCGAAGATCAGACTATGATGGCATCGGGTTTTGTCAGTGGACAAAAATGCCTGCCATCGTCGGTTACTACCTGGCCGCTGTTGCTGCAGGTATGATCAGTTCCAGTTCGACACCCAGCCGGATCGCCTGGCGGGCGTTACTGACACTGAGTTTATTAACCACATTACCCATATGAAATTTCACTGTACTCACTGAAATACCAGCGATGGTAGCAATTTCCGCATAAGTTTTACCCATACTGGCCCAGTACAAAATTTCATTTTCCCGCGGACTAAAAAGGGGTTTATCTACGCTTCCATGATGGCGGTTTCTGCCAGCTGATGTTGTGCCAGCCAGATGATACATCTGTTCGTTAATTTCAATCAGTAGCATCTGTATTGTTCCGAGTTCAGTTGACAGCCTTGATTCCAGATCTCCCTTTTCTTTGCTATTAATAATGAGAGACAGCAAGGCTAAATTGTTCATGTGATCATGCAATACAAAGGTAAACCCATTAACAATGTTGTATTTTTTTGAGAGAGAAAAAATTTTGGCGAACTTCAACTCTGACATAAGAGTGATATTTTCGTCCCACGCAAATGGCGATGTTCGCCTGAAAGCGTTCAATACGACGGGATCTGTGAGCTGGAAATTATTAATACAGTACAATTCGACCCATTCATCAGGATAGCTTGAAACAATCAGAGTATCAGAAGGATTTTTTTTTCTGACGACAGTGTAGGCATATTCTGTGCCAGTAAAGGTGGACAGTTTTCTGTCAATAAAATCCCTCAGGGTTTCTGTTATTGTTTGATTTTCTTTGAAGATAGAAAACATACATGCTCCATTTATGGTCTGAAATTCCCTGTAATAAACAAGACTTGCATATGGATATGGCGTTACAAGTCTTTGAAGTATATGAATACTTCGGTGGGTGCACTTGTTAAATCAAGATAAAATAAAATTTTTATTACAACAGTATCTGCATAAACACACTGTCGTTCAGATATCCTACTTCAATATTACTTATTTTTCCTTTCAAATTCATCAAGTCTGATATGACCGGCTTGTTTATTTTATGTATCTCATTTCTGCACCACACAGGCATGGGTAATTTTCCCACTTTTAACGGGGGGTGATAAGTAGAATCAGATTATGTAAAAATAACAATGAACGACCTCATGAGTATCTGAGGAATTTGACGCCGATAATGAATTTACACTACGGAATGCCAAAAAAGCGAATGGAACCAAAATGAGTATCTTTATAGCCTCCTATGCTGAAATAGTAGATAAATTAATTTACTATCAATGGGATAAGATTAAATCTCATCCGGACGCTAATCAAACGATGGCATAGGAAACTATAGTAATGGGGGGGCCGCGGTGCAGATGTCACCCGCTATCAGATTTCTATTTTATCGGGAAACTCGCAAAGGTCTTCGATAATACAGGCACCACAGCGTGGTTTGCGAGCTACACAGGTGTAACGGCCATGGAGGATCAACCAGTGGTGGCAATCGACTTTGTAAGCAGCGGGTACAACTTTATTTAATTTCTCTTCCACTTGTTCAACAGTACTACCGCTGGCAAAGCGGGTGCGGTTGCAGACCCGGAAAATATGGGTATCGACAGCAATAGTTGGCCACCCGAAGGCGACATTGAGAACGACATTAGCGGTTTTTCTACCTACACCGGGTAACGACTCCAGCGCAGCACGATCCTCTGGTACCTCACCATGATATGTCTCCAGCAAGATCTGGCAAGTTTTGATAATATTTTCCGCTTTGCTGTTAAACAGACCAATTGTTTTTATGTAGCTTTTTACCCCATCAACGCCGAGAGCCAGCAACCCTGCTGGGGTATTAGCAACCGGGTAGAGTATGGCAGTGGCTTTATTGACACTGATATCGGTAGCTTGTGCTGAGAGGAGCACAGCAATCAATAACTCAAAAGTAGAGTGATAGACCAGCTCAGTTTTTGGGTGTGGATCCTGAGCCTGGAGACGCTTAAGTATTGCCAGGCGTTTTACCTGATTCACGAGCCGATCACCTCACTGGTTGTACGGGCAATGCTATGGGGGCTATTTGCCTGCTCAGCGCGTTTTTTCATACGCTGGTCAATGAGATATTTTGCTGCCAGTAACATGCCAAGACCAATAAAAGCACCCGGGGGTAGCATCGCCAGTAGCATTGGTGAGTCAAAATGTACCACCTGGACACGCAACACCTTCGCCCACGACCCCAATAGCTGATCAGCACCATTAAACACGGTACCGTTACCAATTATTTCACGAATTGAACCCAGAACCACCATTACACTGGTGGCGCCAAGACCAATCGCCATCCCATCCAGCGCAGAGAGTGCCACGCTGCTGCGGGAAGCTACTGCTTCGGCCCGTCCGACGACAATACAGTTGGTCACTATAAGCGGGATAAATATTCCCAGTGACTGATACAAACCATAAGCGTAAGCATTGATCAGCATTTGCACACAACTGACGACGGCAGCGATGATCATCACATAAATTGGAATGCGAATATCACCGGGCACCCAGCGTCGTGAAGCAGAAATAGCGCTATTGGTACAAGTTAATACCAGCGTGGTAGCCAGGCCGAGGCCAAGTGCATTGGTTGACGTTGAGGTGACTGCCAGCAGTGGACATAACCCCAGCAGTTGTACCAGTGCCGAATTGTTTTTCCACAAGCCGCCAACCAGCAGTTGTTTTGCTTCACTCATTTTTTTCTCCACAACCAGGCAACGAGGCCAGTTTATACTGAAGGGTTGCCACATAGAGTGTGGTACGTTTTACCGCATTGACTACCGCACGGGGTGTGATTGTGGCCCCGGTGAATTGGTCAAACTCTCCACCATCTTTTTTTACTGCAAAGAGTGAGTCATTCTGACCACTGATATGTTTACCATTAAAACTCATTATCCAGTCTGAGAGGCGTAACTCTATTTTATCGCCGAGACCCGGGGTTTCGTGGTGCTCTACGACCCTGACGCCAAGTACATTGCCTTTAAAGTCTGCGCCGACAATCATCTGTATTGCGCCAGAATAACCGTCGGGCGCGGTAGTTTCAACGGCTGCAGCAACAGGAACCCCATCCTTTTCCGCCAGATAAAGTTGGCGTATGCCACTGCCCAGCGCCGGGTCACTGACCTGGTAGCAGGCTTTCTGAATAGCATTGTTATAGCGATCAGGTGGTACCACTTGATCCAGAAGCAATTTTTGTTGCACATAGGTCTGGTGAGCAATGGTTGGCTTAGTAATTTCATTAATTACCGCGGTCAGACCGGTAGTGACAGCAGCGAATATCGCCAGGGTAACCCCATTCTTTCGTATAGCGTCAAGCATCATGACCTCTTCTTATGGCCGTAAACCCGTGGCTGGGTATAGTAGTCAATCAGAGGTACAGTAATATTGGCCAGTAATACGGCGAAAGCTATACCATCGGGATAACCACCAAAACTTCTGATCAACCAGATAAGCAATCCAATCAGGATACCGTAAAGCACCCTTCCTTTATTGGTAGTTGAGGCAGTTACGGGGTCGGTAGCGATAAAAAAGGCACCTAACATTGTCGCCCCGGAAAAGAGATGCACCAGCGGTGAGAGCAATGTTGCCGGAGAAAATAGCCAGCCGATTAATGAAAAAAAAGTCAGTGATAATATAATGCTAAGGGGAATATGCCAGCGAATAGTTCGTGTCATTAGCAGGAACAGGCCGCCTGCAAGATAAGCAAAATTTACCCATTCCCAGCCTTTACCTGCCAGTGTCGCCTGATAAATCGGTTGTGCCAGAACATCACTGGCAGAATGTCCGGCACGGAGCCCGGTTTTAAACGCATCGAGCGGTGTCGCCTGACTAATTCCATCTATACCCGATTTAAGGAGTTGCAGGCTATCACCTTGTGATGTGTGTCCCTGGAATATAACCCGCAGGGAATCGGGCAAACCAACAGGAATGCTCTGGAGAGACTCGGGTGGTAACCAGCTGGTCATCTGCACCGGAAACGAGATAAGCAAGACGACATAGCCAACCATGGCAGGATTAAATGGATTTTGTCCCAGACCACCATAAATCTGTTTGGCAATGATAACCGCGAATAGCGTACCGATAACTATCACCCACCAGGGTGCGAGCGAGGGAATACTGACGGCTAGTAACAGGGCTGTCAGGAGGGCGCTATTATCGCTCAGCGTCGTTGATACCGGATGATTGCGTAAGCGCAGAATGGCGGCTTCAGCCGCTATGGCAACGATACTGGCGATGACTATCTGAATCAGTGTACCCCAACCAAAAAAGTGGTATTGCGCAATAATGCCGGGGAGCATGGCGACAATCACCAGTAACATAATAGTACTGGTGGCGCGCGTATTGTGCGTGAAAGGTGAGCTTGCGATACGGAATGCCATTTAATCCTCGTGTGACGCTGGAGTAGTATGCCCTGTACTGGCGGCTTTTTTGGCTTTAGCGCGTGCGATGGCAGCGGCCACCGCTGCTTTACGCGGGTCTTCAGCTGTGACCGGTGCTGCAGCAGATGAGTCTACCGCGGTATCAGTGGTTGCCGCTTTTTTGGCTTTAGCGCGTGCAATGGCAGCGGCCACCGCTGCTTTACGCGGGTCTTCAGCTGTGATCGGTGCTGCAGCAGACGAGTCGACCGCGGTATCAGTGGTTGCCGCTTTTTTGGCTTTAGCGCGTGCAATGGCAGCGGCCACCGCCGCTTTACGCGGGTCTTCAGCTGTGACCGGTGCTGCAGCAGACGAGTCGACCGCGGTATCAGTGGTTGCCGCTTTTTTGGCTTTAGCCCGTGCGATGGCGGCAGCGACTGCAGCCTGACGGGGACCTGCGATTTGCTGGCTGAGTGGAGCATTAACATGTTGCTGAGCAGCATCGACAGCTTTTTCATCGCTAAGGGAAAGCGTTTCACTGTCAGACGATGGCTGATTTTTATCCTTTAGCCTCTGCAGCGCAGCTGCAATATTATCCTGATTGACAGCACTGGCGACGGTTTTTGCCTGTAAATGGCGTTTTTCACGCGCAATTTTCTCTCTTTCCAGTCGCTGCTGTCGGGCCTCATAGCGTTGTTTAGCCAGTGCTGCACGTTCTGCTTCCAGGTCTATAGCACGGATTTCAGCTTTTTCCTGACGGTAATACTGTACCAGAGGGATATCACTGGGGCAGACATAAGCGCAGGCACCACATTCGATACAGTCATCTATATTATGTTCACGGGCCTTTTGATGATCTTTACCACGGCTGTACCAGTAAAGCTGCTGAGGAAGCAGTGATGCCGGGCAGGCATCAGCACAGGCACTACAGCGAATACATGATTTTTCACGCTCTGCAGGTCCAAATTCTCTGGCTGAAGGGGCAAGCAAACAGTTAGTGATCTTTACTACCGGCACATTAAGGTCAGTGAGAGTAAAGCCCATTAGTGGTCCCCCCATAATCACTAACTGTTTTGCACTCGGGGTAAAACCGCCGTGACGTAATAAATGGCCCACAGGGGTTCCCAGTCGCCCCCATACGTTGCCTGGCTGGCTGACCGCTTCACCGGTCAGGGTGACAACACGTTCGGTGAGTGGTTCGCCATTGACCACCGCTCTTTTCACCGCATAGGCAGTGCCGACATTTTGCATCAGCACACCAATATCAGTAGAGCGTCCCCCATGCGGCACTTCCAGTCCGGTAAGGATTTTCGTGAGTTGCTTTGCTCCACCAGAGGGATATTTGGTAGGGATAACACGTAATTGTATTTCATCTGCCTCATTAAGCTGGCCAGCCAGCGCGCGAATGGCTTCTGGTTTGTTATCTTCAATACCAATTAATACCCGTTCTGCCTGTAATACCCAGGCCAGAATCCGGCTACCTTCAATAATTTCCGCAGCATATTCCCGCATCAGACGGTCGTCAGCGGTAATGTAGGGCTCACACTCTGCAGCGTTTATAATCAGCGTATTTACTCCACGCAGACCACCGCGAATCTTGCTGGCGGTAGGGAAACCTGCACCGCCTAATCCGGCGACACCGCTCTGGTGAATCCGACTGATAATTTCATCGCGCGAATGTTGACGATAGTCTGCAATAGGGTGTAGCGGGCACCAGCGATCTTCACCATCGGGGATCAAAATGACGCACATTTCGCTTAATGCCGAGGGATGCGCCGTCATATGTGGAATAACAGCGTCGATAGTGCCAGAGGTGGGTGCATGAATCGGCAGCATTCTTCCCTGACCAAAGGTCAGGGGATGTCCACGTAGCACCCGGTCACCCGCTGCGACCAGTAATTCACCTTCATTACCGATATGCTGTTTGAGGGGAATGACAAAACGGTCGGCAAGTGGCAGTTGACGTAACGGAGTACCGTTTGACTGCGACTTCATTTCTGGTGGATGAATACCTCCAGAAAAATCCCACAGGGGTAACGTTGACGACGAATTAAAAAAATTACGCATGATGTTCCACCGGGATGATATTGACCGGTATTCGTTGTAAATCCCACTTCCAGTCAGAGGTAGTCATGGCGACAGGGCGCATTTCAATGCAGTCCGTGGGGCAGGGCGCGACACACAGGTCACAGCCAGTACAGAGGTCACTTACTACCGTGTGCATTGCTCGTGTTGCACCAATGATAGCATCAACCGGACAGGCCTGAATGCACTTGGTACAGCCGATACAATTACTCTCATCGATCCAGGCAACTTTACGTTCAGGCTCTTTTGCTGCCTCATCGCCCAGGGGCTGGGGGTCTACGTTGAGCAGTGCAGCCAGTTTCAACATGGTTTGTTCACCACCAGGCGCACATTTATTAATCATTTCCCCCTGGTTACCTACTGCGTCGGCATAGGGACGACAGCCAGGATAACCACATTGCCCACACTGGCTCTGGGGCAGAATGGCATCGATCTGCTCAACAATAGGGTCTTCTTCAACTTTAAACCGGCGCGAAGCATAACCCAGCAGTCCACCAAACAGCAGACCAAGGGCACTTAATACAACAATGGCTATCCACACTGCACTCATCAGAATTTCACCAAACCACTGAATCCCATGAAAGCAAGTGCCATCAACCCGGCAGTAATCAATGCAACAGAGGCACCACGGAATGGCGCTGGAACATCTGCCAGCACCAGACGCTCACGGATCCCGGCAAACAGAACCATAACCAGTGAAAAGCCGAGGGACGCACTGAACCCATACACTGCAGCCTGCAGAAATGAATGATTGAGATTGACACTCAACAGTGGTACGCCCAGCACAGCGCAGTTGGTGGTAATTAACGGCAGAAAAATACCCAGTAAACGATAAAGGTCCGGGCTGGTTTTACGTACCACCATTTCAGTAAACTGTACTACCACTGCGATGACCAGAATGTAAGCCATGGTACGCAGGTAGACTAAATCAAGTGGCAGCAAAATAAGATGATTCACCAGCCAGGCACAAATTGACGCCAGAGTGATAACAAAGGTCGTGGCCAGCCCCATACCGATCGCAGTTTCCAGTTTTTTGGAAACCCCCATGAATGGACACAAGCCGAGAAACTTCACCAGTACGAAGTTATTCACCAGCACAGTGCCAATAAACAGTAGCAAGTAGTCGGTCATAGATACGCCTGAAAGTAAACCAATAAAGAGATCGCAATTTATTATCAAAGATTACTGTACAGAGAACAACCCTGCGTACTTCACACACCTGGTTGACAGCACAGTGCAATAAATAATTGCTCTTTTTTTGTACACTAGGGTTCAATAAATGTGGACTTTACGCGTGCTGAACGTTTGAAATAGGGCACTAATAATACGGCAGCGAGCAATGACATCACCAGAGTACGTACCGCTGTCGCATCAGCTACCGGTGAAAAAGCAAACGCTTTTATTGCCAGTAATACGGAAAGAAGTGTCCAGATAATATAGTGACGTGGCAGACGACATGAACGCTTACAAAACATCACGATCACCCACATGCTGTAGACCCAGACAGCGAGTGACGTTGCCAGCGAAAAAATCCACTGCATAATTGACGTCGCATCACTGGCAAAAAGAGACTGACGTAATGACGGCGAAGCCAGCGCGGTGAAATAGAGTGCTACTACCAGTGCGCTGGCGAGCATTGTCATGATTAACCAGGCTAATGGAACTAGCAGTAATCCGGCAATACGTGGTTTTTCTTCAGCAGACACGAGCAATCCTCAGTAACAGATAACATTCTAATAAATTTCAGCACAGTATAGCGTAGTGGCGAGTGTGCAGGATAAACATAACTGAGTGCCAGCCTAGCAGAAAACAGTGAGGTGGGATACGGCAACCGCTATTCGCTGGCATGATGCTCACCAGACTATCACGTAACCAGAGTGTTCCGGTTGACAAGTTAAAGTGTAAGATTCATTTTGTTACGACTGAATATTTACTGATTTAACACTTTGGCAGGTTTTTAATTTCGTGTTTTACTGATTGATGACACTGTATTTCATCGTGATGTTTTTTGAATAAAAGGATGCACAATGGACAAGGCAATCCGCACTGCCGTGATCGGCTATGGCTATGCCAGTAAAGCGTTTCATATCCCGCTCATTCTCGCTACGCCGGGTCTTGAGTTAGTCACTATTGTCAGTAGCGATGCCGAAAAAGTACATGCTGACTTGCCTGATATTCATGTGGTGAGTGATGTTACTCAATTATTGGCTGATACGGCCATCGATCTTGTTATTATCCCAACCCCCAACGATACGCATTTCCCATTGGCAAAAGCTGCCCTCGAAGCTGGAAAGCATGTCGTTGTTGATAAGCCTTTCACGCTAACCTGCGCTGAAGCGGAAACGTTAAATCAACTGGCACAGCAGCATGGTTGTTTACTCTCTGTTTTTCATAACCGTCGCTGGGACAGTGATTTTTTAACCATCAAACAGCTACTGAAAAGTAACAAATTGGGTAAATTACGTTATTTTGAGTCTCACTTTGATCGTTACAGACCTGAAGTACGCCAGCGCTGGCGGGAACAGGAGGGTAAAGGAAGTGGTATCTGGTTTGATCTTGCGCCTCACTTACTTGATCAAACCCTGCAGTTATTTGGTATGCCGCAGCAGCTGTTTGTTGATTTGGCGACCACCCGGCCAGGTGCGCAAACGACAGATTATTTTCATGCTTTATTGACCTATCCGGAACATCGTGTCGTTTTGCATGCGAGTATGTTAGTGGCTGCAGAGTCACCTCGCTTTCAGTTGCATGGCACAGCTGGCAGCTACATCTGTTACGGGCTGGATCCCCAGGAAGGCTGGTTGAAAGAGGGTGAGTTACCTACGCCACAACGCTGGACACAGGCTGCGCTCTCGGGCACGCTGACCATTCAGGAACAGGGTATAATGCAACAACAACGACTGGCGGCGCAGCCTGGTGATTATCTCTATTTTTATGCTGCTATTCGTGACGCAATTCGCGGTGAAGGGGAGAATCCGGTAACGGCACAACAGGCTATTGCTGTGATGAAACTGGTTGAACTGGGACTGGCGTCAGCGCAACGTCAGCAGGCAATATCGACAGACTCTTCCTGCTGACGCTGACCGGTTACATCAGGTCAGTGATGAAGCTGATTCATTGACCTGGCAGATAATTTGTCGTTTTTCTTCTGCAGTTAAAAAAGCGATTTCCAGCCCATTGATTTGTGCCTGGCGGATTTGCATCGTGTCCAGGCCCGCCAGGGGTGCGGCGATCTCATATTCGTGATTGAGCTCTATTCCTTGTACCGCAGGATCATCAGTATTGATGGTAGCCAAAATACCCTGCTGTAAAAAACGCTTTAGCGGATGATGTGACAGAGAAGTGACCGTGCTGGTTTGTATATTGGAAGTCAGGCATGACTCCATACCAATACGCTGTTCCGCGAGGAAATCGAGTAAAGCGGGATCATGAATTGCATTGACGCCATGACCAATACGCTCTGCACCGAGTGTACGCACAGCTTGCCAGATACTCTCAGCACCTGCGGCTTCTCCTGCATGTACGGTAATATGCCAACCCGCATCCCGCGCGCGATTAAAATGTGGAATAAACAGGTCACCAGGGAAACCAAGTTCATCTCCCGCGAGGTCTATGGCAACAATATGCTCCCGGTAGGCTAGCAGACTCTCAAGCTCACGCTGGCAGGCATCAACACCAAAAGTACGACTCATAATACCGATTAAGCCTACTCTTACAGGATATTTTGCGCACCCCGCTTTGATGCCGGCAATTACCGCTTCAACGACACCCTCCAGTCGTAACTGGTGTGTCATGGCCATATAACCCGGAGAAAAGCGCAGCTCGGTATAATGAATGCCCGCACGTGCTGCGTCTTCGACATTTTCATAAGCAATACGGTAACATGCTTCAGTTGAAGCCAGCATTTTTACGCCCCAATCCAGTTTCTGTAAAAAACTGAGTAAATCAGGAGCATTTTCCATTACCTGGACATGAGGGAGAAGTGCGGTAAGGGTTGTTGCCGGCAAAGAGAGATTATACTGGTGACTGAGATCGAGAATAGTTTGTGCACGAATATTACCATCCAGATGGCGGTGGATATCGGTCAGCGGCAGGTTGCGATCAATCATGATGTGACTTATTTCTCTGTAGATAAAATAGATGGTGCGCGATGCCTGGTCAGCTTCAGGGTTATGCTGTAGTCAAATGTTCATAAACGTAATGTGATGTTGAGTACGGCCGCGTTAGTCGGAAGTATATCAGTGAATCAACGTAAAATGATATCTGGCCTCAGAACACCCGATAAACAGCAAGGGATTTATCGGGTGAGGGGCGACCACTGCGTTAAACTATTTAGGGTAAGTAATCGTTATGGTAAGTAATTGCCGATGAACTGGTCAACAGAGGATGTCTTGCCATTTAATGTGACTTTGCCATCAGCGTAGCTGAGTGTTGACGAGACAATATTGTTGTCAACGGTAATTAATTTAAATAGTTTCCCGGTGGCGACGAGGCCCTGAGCCTGCTCTGTTGCCAGATTTGCTGCTTCTTGTGGTGGAGTACCCTCAAGTATTGCCCCCTGAGTAATGGCTTCAGTTATCATATCAACAGAAATTTTAGCGTTAGCCTCAAGGCTTTTTACCACGCTATCAAGCATGACTTGTGGTAAAGATTGCCCCGTAGCATTAGAGGGAGTTGACGGATCACTGGCTAATAATTTCACTGTCAGGGTACTTTCTCCCTTACTGTTTTTCCAGCTTAATGGCGCAAGGCTGATTGAAGGTTCACCTTTCAACAACACGGGCAAATTGTCAGTAATTGTCTGGCGTTGTGCGATTGCAAAAAGTTCGCTGTTCTGTGCCACCTCAGGGTCATTACTGACTTCTTTGAGTTGATTGCTGACATTCGTAGTAAAGGTTTTCAGGGCATCCGCATCAAGGTTTTCAATTTTGAGCAATAACTGGCCCTCGCCCATATTGATGTTTTTAACGCGTAGTGCACTGAGCGTATAATCGACATAGCCATTGATTTTTTTATCATTTTCATTAAATGATGTTTTTAGATTGAAACCCTCAAGCGCCACAGTGGGAGTGTTGTCGACGAGGATATGCAAGTTTTTTAAATTTATCACTTGATCGCCGAGGGTCAGGCCCTGCGTACTGCGCACTGTATTGGCATTCCATGTCATATAATCACTTGAAATGCTTACCGGCTGACCCTGGTCACCTTTACCAGAGAAGGTAATTTTGCCAATGTTACCTGTCATATCATTTTTGGATCCGTCGCGGTCACTATTGATAGTGAACAGGGCGCCATCGCTGGTTAATTTATTCTCTTGCTGGTCCTGATAACTTACAGGGATGAATTTGAGTGCAGTACTATTAAAACCGCTATAGCTGATGATTGTATCTGCTTCAAACAGAGATTGTCCTTTAGTGATGTCGAATAATTGCTTTGTGCTGTCATTATTCTCTAATGTGCTGTGTATTGAAGCCAGCACAGGACGCAAAGAGAATGAGGCTGTTTTAGTGAGAGGGAAGGGGCCGTGGGCGATATCTTCCAGGAAACCGACAGTAATATCCTGTGCATTGCCATATGTCATTGCCGGAGCATGCAATTGAAGTTTAACTGAACTGCTAAAAATACCGCGCGTGTAATCTGTATAGCTCAGTGTGAGATTTTTTCCTGGAAATTGGTCATTAAGGCGTTGATTGCCTTTTTTCACCAGAGTATCCATTTTGCTTTCAATTTGCTTTCCGGTGTACCAGGAAGCACCTGTCCACAATGCACCAAGGGCAACGATGACCCCTACTGCGATCTTTGTTTTTTTCATCTGAATACGAGTCCTTTATTTTTTATACTGAGCGGTGTAATACTGGCGATACTGACAGCAAGGGTTGTTAATTCTACCGGGTCTCTTGCCTTACCCTGGTTATGAATCAGCATGAGCACATGGTGGTGCCAGATAAAAGTTGCCAGAATTGCTACTATTACAGGGTGTTACTCTCTGATAAAGGATAGCAATAATGGTGTCCCACGTCAGCCATTATTCCATCTCAAGGTGTATCCTGCGAGTCAGTAAATGAGGGTATCAGCTTAGTGACATAAATCGCTTAATCACAACGATAAAGATGCATTCGGGGTATTAGAGGATAATAGTTGTTGCTTTGAGGTTTATGGCGATGAGTAATATTACTGGCATCATAATCAGGAAGATCGCCAATATCAGGCATCTGTTGTTGCGGGTCACAAAGTACAAGAATAGGGGAAGAACAAGCTAACTGACGCTGTTTTTGTTCGCTACCATACCAGACTCTTGCAATAGGTTGCACTTTTACCGGGCGTCTTATTTTGAGTAACACTGTCTCAGGTAGTGCTTCAATAAGCTCAAGTTCCACGGTCAGTTGTTTATGCCATGCTTCGCGACTTAACCCACTATTAGCCCGTTCAGCGGCCAGGCTTTTATTGAGCCTGTGTATTACTTCTGATCGGCTGAGGGTCTTTATAATGTGTTTATTTGCCCAGCCAAAACGGACAGAATCAGGATTATTTACCAGAGTGATAGTACGATAGGCATTCAGTGTTAGTAGCCCATGCAATTGGCGATGGATAAATTCGAAGCGTTCTTCACGGGTAATACCGGACTCAACGGTAACAATTTTTTCTAATTTTTGCTTCAGGTGATTAATTTCACCTACCAGTTGAGTGATTATTAAGCGCTCAGAGTAATCTACCTGCAAACAGAGGATACCCGGTAATCGTATAGCCGCTTTCGTACTGAGTTTTTCTGATTGGTGATGGATGAAGAGGTGGTTGTAATGTTGCAGACTGCGTCGAAAAGCCTCATCATCACTTTTTTTTTGTACCTGAATTTCATCAATGCTCTCATGCTCTTCTCCTTTAAGAATATCAGGGAGAATAAAAACACGTGAAGCGCGTCGGGAGATTGTCGGCAGTATTTGCAGTAATGAAGCGAGACGGGCTTCCAAACTGGTCATGCAATCACGTAGATTTTCAGCGGGGGACGACAGGTTCATAACCGAAGCTCTCCTTGATTATCATTTTTGGCATATAAACACATTCAATTTTCTTTTTATAAGGAATTAGCCTGACTTATCGTTAAGTAATCGCTTTGCAGATGAGTAATAGTTAAATTTTATCGGTAGTAGAGAGCACTATTGGTTAAATTAGTTACAACATTATACTAAGTTAATAAAAAAACCACGCCAGGATACAAAAATAGCGTGGTAGTAAGGTTAAAGTCTGTTTAGATCAGGAAGTCTTCGATTGTCTTACCTGAATCTAATGCTTTTTTGATCACTGCAGGTGTGCGTCCTTGTCCGGTCCAGGATTTTAATTCACCATTTTCATCAGTATACTGATATTTCGCAGGACGCGGTGCACGTTTAGAACGTGATTTAGTGGCGGTATTGTCTGCTGCAGTTAATTCACTAATATCGATGCCATCATCAATGAGCATTTGACGATATTTAGCCAGTTTTTCTTCTTTTTCTTTGATTTCAGAGGCAATGGCCGCTTCACTCTCACGTCTTTCATTAACCACAGCTTCAAATTTTTCCAGCATTTCTTCCAGTTCAGAGAGTGGAAGCTCGCGGGCTTGTGCGCGTAATGTTCTAATGTTATTCAATACTTTTAATGATTCACTCATGGCTGAAATCCATAATGGGTGGTTGAACACTGTTTTTGTTTAGTCTGACATTTCATTAAATGAACATAAAATGCCTGCTTAAAAGTAGTGTATTATAAAAAAAAACTTCCGTCATGTATTCGAGTAAATATTTTATCAATCTTAAGCACAATAAACTTAGTTGATGTGGAAATGAGCATGTTTTCACCCTCTGACCGTATTGATTGATACTACAAAATACGTAATTGAGCGTGTTAAAACCTACAGTAATTAAGTTTATTCTTAAGTTTTGCTCCAGAAAGAAATGATTCCAAATGTTAATCATCTTTAATAAATATTTACCTTAAGCGAAATAATCTGCAGTTTATCGGAATCTCAGGCATCATATTAGTTACAACATAACATAGTGGCTTATATGAACTGACATTATAAAAAGATAAATAAATTAAGGGGATAAAGTGATGTTGCGCGTTGCATAGTGTAGAATAATTTATTTACTTTTTTGAAGTTCTGCGCCTGAATCCCTGGCGCAGAAAAATTTCAATTAAAGAAAAGTAAAGACTGCAGATTCTGGTAGGCGAGATTTTGGAAGGTTCGCATTGAAATCATCATTACTGTGATAACCCAGTGATAAGATAACTACACTTTTTAAACCTTTTTCCGCAAGAGAAAAAGTTTGATCGACTAACTGGGTATCGAAACCTTCAATTGGTGTAGCATCTAAACCTAATACACCTGCGCCCAGCAGACCAGTGCCTAATGCCAGATAGAGTTGTTTTTCCATCCAGGGAACAATATCGTTGTAGGTTTTGCGATGTAAATCTACGAAATAAGCACGGCCTTTCGCCTGACCTGATTTTAATTCATCATTTGCAAATCGACCGTCTTTCTCTTCCTGATCGAGCAGCACCTGCAAATCATCATCACTCATTGCGGTTTTAACACAAAAAATAATTGAGCAGTCTGAATCAGTAATCTTTGACCTATTGAATTGATAGCTTTCTCCAATCGCATCGGCCAGGGTGTTTTTTGCATCATCGCTACGCACAACGGTAAAATGCCAGGGCTGGGAATTAACCGAGGATGGACTCAAGCGTATTGACGTAAGCAATTCTTGCAGTGTTTCTTCAGGGATTTTTTTACTTTTATCATAATGTTTGGTGGTGTAGCGTTTTTGGCTAATCTGTAGCAGACCCATAATTCCTCACGAAGTTAGCGAAAAGAGGAACTATAGTATTGCAAATATTCGATAGGGGAGATCGCAGAATGTGCGGTAAAACTTATTCAAGTTTTTATAAGGGGGCACTATAAAAGAGAGTTGGCGAGGATTATCACAGGAAAATCCAGCCATACCATCACAGTATAGCTGGAAGGGCGAACTTAGCGTCCGAATTTTGCGGTGAGTTCAGCATGTCCGATGCTATTGGCATTAAGCATGAATCCAACCAGCGCACCACTTGCCTCAGCATCAAGAGGTAAATGATCAACATTCAATGCCCATACTTTAAATTGATAACGGTGAGGTTTGTCTCCGGCTGGAGGGCAGGTGCCACCAAAACCAGCATAGCCGAAGTCATTTCGAGCCTGAGTTGCGTCTTCAGGCAATAAAGTGCTTTCTTTTCGTCCGGAACCACTGGGTAACATAGTGGTTTGTGGTGGAATATTCACCACAGTCCAGTGTCACCATCCACTTCCGGTTGGGGCGTCGGGATCATATGCCGTGACCGCAAAACTTTTCGTTCCTGGTGGTGCATTCTTCCATAAAAGTTGCGGTGTAATATTTTCGCCGGCACAGCCAAAACCATTAAACACTGGTTTGGTGGTTAACGTTTTTTTTTCGTAATATCGGTGCTTTCGAGTGTGAACTGATTTTTGGCATATACAGCACTGCTCATTAAGGTCAAGGTAGTTATTATCAGTACAGGGAACTGTTTTTTCATAAAATAACTCTCCATGCAATAAAAAGAATGGCAGCTGGTTTTACTACCAGGAGTGTGATTTGTGCCTATTCCTTCAGGGCAACTTTACTTCCCTATGGGATATGCATACTGTCGCAAATTTTAACACATTTGCTAAGGGTGATTGATTTATGATCTTAGTCTCTAAATCGTTATTGTATTAGGGAAGTGGGCTCATGTTTCAGACTTTAACAGCTATGTCTGGCTATCTTTACATCAGGCAGGAGATGCAATAACGTACCCTCCTGTTGTGCGTTTTGCTGGTTTTCGATATGAGTTATCAATCTGAAATCACCTGGACAGCTCAGTGGGTAATGTCAACTGGTTTCCTCCGATTCGGTATATTGTATAGCCAACCCAAATTTTACAGTGGAGTATTGAGTAATGACTGAACATGCAACCGTTGCTGCAGGGTGTTTTTGGTGCACCGAAGCCGTATTCAATCAATTACGTGGTGTATTGTCTGTCGAAAGTGGATATACCGGCGGTCATACAGTTAATCCCAGTTACCGTGAAGTGTGCAGTGGAGAAACCGGTCACGCAGAGGCAATACGTATTACTTTCGATCCAACACTGATCAGTTATGGTGAATTACTTGATGTAGCGATGGCCACCCATGACCCAACGCAACTGAACAGACAAGGAAATGATATTGGTACACAATACCGTTCGGCAATTTTTCCTCATGATCAACAGCAGGAGTTTGAAGCATATGCTGCGATTGCGCGTGCGCAAACTGAAAATGACGCTCCTGTGGTGACGACGGTTGAATCAGCTGGAACGTGGTATCCAGCAGAAGATTATCATCAGAACTATTGGCAAGGCGAAGGGCAACAAAATCGCTATTGTCTCGCAGTTATCCCGCCTAAATTGCAAAAGTTGCGTAAATATCTCAGCAACAAATAGCATTACCCTTTTCCTGTGCGACCGGGTTACTAATGGATACATTGACTATTTGACGCCGCAGGAGAAGTGTTTCACACTGCGGCATACTAAGAAGGTGTGTATCATCACAGGGAGAGATCGGATGGTGACCTTAAGTATGCCCGGACATCTTGATCTCATTAAGCAGATAAATGTGGGGATGGTTTATCGGCTTATTGATGGTTCTGGGCCAATCTCACGTATTGAGTTGTCAAAAAAATCGCAACTTGCGCCTGCCAGTATTACCAAGATTGTCAGGGAGCTGCTGGAAGCCCACATTATAAAAGAAGTCGCACTCGATGAAACTGCCTGCCGGGGACGCCCCGCGATAGGTTTGCTGACTGATGACAGCTCATGGCACTACCTTGCAGTACAGATGACGACCCATCATCTTCATTTCGCATTATGTGATTTTAGCCAGGATTGTATTGCTCAAAACAGTTACCCTCTACCGGAGCATCATGACTGCGCATTATTGGATGAAATTATTCATGCTATGGATCAGTTTTTTATTACCCACCAAAGTAAACTACAGAGATTGACGGCGATAGCGTTCACCCTGTCAGGTATTGTTGATACGGTCGGGGGAATTATTCATCATCTGCCGTTTTACTCCATCGAAAAAATGCCCCTGAAAGAACGTCTCGAAAAACATACTGGCCTGCCGGTCTTTATACAAAATGATATTGCGGCATGGACATTAGCAGAAGCTTTGTTTGGTGCTTCACAGGGCGAACAGGATGTGATTCAGGTAATGATGACTGACCATGTCGGTATTGGCGTCATTACGGCGGGTAAACAACTGTATGGCAGTAATCACTCTTCATTAGAAATGGGACATATTCGGGTAACGGATCGTACTGATGCTTGCTATTGCGGTAATCATGGTTGCCTTGAAACCGTGGCAGGTACAGCTGGAATGCTGGCTATGGTACGAAAAGCAATAGCTAACGGCACACCGACTATGTTACAGGAACATGATCTCTCTATCGATACCTTGTGCCGGGCAGTCGAGCAGGGGGATGCGTTGGCCTGTAACGTAGTTGAGCAAGTCTCTGAATGTGTCGGTGATGTTATCAGCGTCATGGTTAATTTATTTAATCCAAAAATAATATTAATAGGTTCACCATTGAATCGTATACAGTGCGTTTTTTATCCAGCCCTGAGAAACGCAATAGAAAAACGTTCTTTACCCCTGTTTCATCAGCAGCTTCATTTATTACCCACCTGCTTCACAGCCCATGACTTGATGATTCCGGCAGCCTTAGTCAAACAAGCACTATACAAAGGAACCCTATTAATCAGCTTGTTACAGGGATAACAAGAAAAGTGAACCGAATAGATGCTGTCAGGTGACCCAGACTGCGGAGACGCAGCCCTGTTTCTGTTTTTCATGACGTATGTTCATATCCTGAGGCTCTGATCAACCAGGGCAATCAAGTAAAAATTGCGCTAACGCAAACTTCATCACAGCATGTTCCCTTACACTGCCCATGGGTGTTAATTATTTTTATTTAATAATTTCAGAAATGTTAATGGGGTAGGGCATGCTAAAACGTCTGTTTGTCACAGGGACGGATACTGAAATAGGGAAAACAATCGTCAGTCGGGCTTTTTTGCAAAAACTGGCAGAGGGTAATAAGCGAACAATTGGTTATAAACCTGTAGCAAAAGGCAGTCAGCAAACGCCTCAAGGCACACAAAATAGAGATGCGCTGATACTCCAGGAGTCTTCATCAGTGAGTTTTCCTTATGCGGCGATAAATCCAGTCTCCGTGCTGGAGGAAGAAATAAGTACCAGCCGTGACGAGATTATTAATTACAAAAAATTGAGCGCCGGACTGGCAGAACTCGACAAACAAGCTGATTATGTCGTGGTTGAGGGGACAGGGGGATGGCGCAGCCTGATGAATGATCTGCGTCCTTTATCCGAATGGGTTGCTGAGGAAAAATTGCCTGTCGTCATGGTCGTTGGTATCAAACTGGGCTGCATAAGCCATGCATTACTTACCGCACAAGCGATACAACAGGATGGATTGCCTCTGTTAGGCTGGGTGGCTAATCGTATCAATCCAGGTTTGGCGCACTATGCTGAAATTATTGAGGTATTGAAAAATAAAATTGAAGGACCGTTACTTGGTGAGTTGCCTTATTTACCCCGTGCGGAAACGCGCGATTTGGCAAAATATCTGGATTTAAGTCTCTTGTGAGAGTGTTGAGTGCGGGATAAGTAGTGTTAGTTATCCTCTGATTAAGGTAAGCGGGGATGGCGAAGATAAGCCTTAGAGCCCACCAGAAAAACAGCGTTCTGGTGGGTGAGTGATAACCAGTGTTATCGTTCTGCCAAATCAGGATGCTGGTGTGGCAGTGTCTGAGCTGTGACGTTTGTAAATGATTTTATGTGAATCATTTTCACAATGGCCTACGACTTGTCCACCTGATTGTTCAGCCTGATCATTAGCGACAACATCCAGCGTAAAAGAGGATTCAGATACGCCATTATGAATGATTTTTTGGCTAATATCGGCTTTAACAGTATCGCATGAAGCCTGAACTGCTAAAGGTGCAGCAACGACTAACGCAGTTAACATCCACTTCAAACCTTTCATTATTATATTCCTTGCGTAATTAAACAAATAATCACTATAGCATGTAAAAACGATTAAGGTTGTACTGGTCTGCCAGTACGGCGGTCAAGGCAACGCAGTGTATTAGGTTCCCAATATGCATTAACATTCAGACTCTGCTGGCAACTGTCCTGATTATCAAACGCTTTATCGGTTTTATCGAACTCTTTTTCCGCGCGGCGATTAATTTTCTGACGTAGTGAGCGTGTATCATCCCACTGTTCTTTTTCCTGACGAGCGCGTTCATTACTGAGTGCGGTGTTGCCATCCTGAATAATAATACGTTGTGTATCTGCCCGGGCCGATTGCCCTGTCATGAATAGGGCTGTAAAGCAAAGTAACGAGGTCGAAAGCCCCCTGCAAATCATGCGGAAATTTAACGACTTGTCCATGTAATACTCCTTTTGGTTTCCTGGACAGGTAAGAGTCTCTGTAGGTCTGGCTTTGCAAACAGTATATCATTGATATTCTATTACTCTATCTCTTGTAGCAAAAATAAGAAAAGCATGGTTACTGCAAAACTATTATTACTGTTTTTTATCACCGCGTTAGCAGAGATTATTGGCTGTTATCTTCCCTGGCTCTGTTTGCGTAAAAATGCATCGTACTGGTTATTTCTACCCGCGGGGGTAAGCCTGATGATGTTCGTCTGGTTACTGACTCTCCATCCTGAAGCCAGTGGCCGGGTTTATGCCGCTTATGGTGGGGTGTATGTCATTACTGCATTGTTATGGCTACGTTGGGTTGAGGGTGTCAGGCTGAGTTATTTTGACTGGGTAGGTGCAGGCGTTTCATTTTGTGGAATGCTGATTATCGTTGCCGGTTGGGGGAAAACAGGATAAGCATGGGCGCATTAACCTTCGCGCCCGATTAGCTCACTGAGGATTAATGCTTATTCACTTTCAAACCGGCAAATGTCTGACAAACCGGCATCATTTCCAGAGTATTAATATTAACGTGGGCTGGTAGTGTGGCAACCCAATAAACGGCTTCAGTAACATCCTCTGGCGTCAATGGCGTACTGCCGGCATAGACGTTTTCAGCCGTAGCAAGGTCACCTTTGAAACGCACAGAAGAAAACTCAGTGCCACCAACCAGTCCAGGCTCAATGTCTGTCACCCTTAGCGCCGTTCCATACAAGTCAGTACGCAAATTCAGGGAAAATTGTTTTACAAAAGCTTTGGTTGCACCATACACATTCCCGCCGGCATAGGGCCAGTTTCCTGCTGTCGACCCGATATTAATGATATGGCCTCTGTTTCTTGCCATCATTCCGGGTAAGACCGCTCTCGTCATATAGACCAGGCCTTTATTATTGGTGTCTATCATGGTGTCCCAGTCATCAAGATTAGCCTGAAAAGCGGGTTCCATACCTAAGGCGAGTCCGGCATTATTTACCAGGATATCGATATCCTGCCATGTGTCGGGTAACCCACTGAGGGCACTTTCTATATCGTTACGGTTTCTGACATCAAGGGTTAAAGGATAAAGCGCATCACCTAATTGATCATGTAGTGCCGTTAATCGGTCATGTCGTCTGCCAGTGGCAATAACCCGATGTCCCATCTCTATAAAGCGTCGGGTAATACTCTCTCCAAATCCGGACGTTGCACCTGTTACTACTATATTCACGATATTCCCCTTTGAGCAGCCTATTGTCGATTATGTAGCAGATACCGCCAGGCCAGTGTGGTCAACGGTAATAAAATAATGTCAGCATGTGTTCTTATGTCATTAGGCATTAACATAACGGGTAGAGGGTGTAGTGATAGCGAAATAGCATAGAGAGTGGGACAGCCGATTGACAAGGGAAATATGTCGGGCTCTCTCGACCCGATGATAACGGATGCCTTTGCGTCAGCTTGCGCAAGAAGGTATTCTACAGCGCGAATTTCTTGTCAAAGAATAAATTGAGGTCGGTATGATTATCAAACCACGTATTCGTGGCTTTATCTGTGTTACTGCACATCCAACGGGATGTAAAACGAACGTTGAGCAACAAATCGACTATGTTCGTCAGCAGGGAAAAATCACTGATGGGCCGAAAAAAGTACTCGTTATCGGTGCATCGACAGGCTATGGACTCGCCGCACGCATCTCTGCAGCTTTTGGTTGTGATGCCGATACTCTCGGCGTATTTTTCGAACGTCCGGGTGAAGAGAGTAAACCCGCTACCGCAGGCTGGTATAATTCAGCCGCGTTTGAAGCCTGTGCTGATGCTGCCGGACTCTATGCACGTAGCATTAATGGTGATGCTTATTCTGATGAAGTGAAGCAAAAAACCATCGAGATTATTAAACAAGACCTGGGGCAGGTTGATTTAGTCGTCTACAGCCTTGCAGCACCACGTCGTACACATCCGAAAACGGGTGAAGTGTTCAATTCTACACTGAAACCTATCGGTCAGTCAGTGACTATTCGTGGTTTGAACACTGATAAAGAGACCATTAGTGAATCTACTCTGGAGCCAGCTAGCGCAGAAGAGATAGCCGGCACTGTTGCGGTGATGGGCGGTGAAGACTGGCAAATGTGGATTGATGCTTTGCAGGAAGCAGATGTGCTGGCTCCGGGAGCAAAAACGACTGCCTTTACTTATCTGGGGGAAAAAATAACCCATGATATTTACTGGAATGGTTCGATTGGTGAAGCTAAAAAAGATCTGGATAAACGCGTCATCAGCCTGCGTGAAACATTAAGTAAAACCGGTGGCGATGCCCGCGTGTCGGTGCTGAAAGCTGTTGTTACCCAGGCCAGTTCTGCAATTCCGATGATGCCTCTCTATCTTTCTCTGCTATTCAAAGTGATGAAAGAGAAAGGAACGCACGAAGGTTGTATCGAGCAGGTTTATAGTTTATTTCGTGACAGTTTGTATAATGCTTCACCAATTGTTGACAGTGATGGACGTCTGCGCGCTGATTACAAAGAACTGGAAACGGAGATACAGGAAAAAGTACTGTCTTTATGGCCAACGGTTACCAATGAAAATCTTAATACGCTGACTGATTTTGCCGGATACAAAAATGAGTTTATGCATTTATTCGGTTTCGGATTAACTGGCGTTGATTATGATGCCGATGTTAACCCTGATGTCAAAATAGCCCGTCTGGTACAGATGTAGTCCTCTGCAATACAGCTGAATAGCCCATTAGGGATATTCAGCTGTGGCGCCGGTTGATTCTCCTGATAGACCGGACGCTATCCTTTCAATTAATTATCATTTTTCTGTCGCAGATAGTTGCATTGATGCGAGAAGCTCTTTAACGTGAAATCGTGATTGATA
This sequence comes from Anthoptus insignis, assembly GCA_022318365.1. NCBI lineage: Eukaryota > Metazoa > Arthropoda > Insecta > Lepidoptera > Hesperiidae > Anthoptus > Anthoptus insignis. The sequence goes on from DWRH01000019.1 coordinate 32,025, forward strand.
ATGATAATCACTACTAAGTAGAAATCGTGTGGAGACAATATGTCTGGTCAGCAAAATAAGACGGCGTTACCCCGGCGTATCAGAAATACGCTGTATTTTCGTTCTGCAACAGTATTGAGCAAAACATTAATTACGCGAAAATTTTGGCGAATCGAACTGAGTGGCGATGCCTTAAAGGGATTTATTTCACCGGGCTTTGATGATCATATTAAAGTGTTTTTTCCTGCCGGGGCAACGGGGGAAATTGTCATTCCGGAGGTTACGGAAGACGGTGTGATATGGCCCGAGGGTCCGCGTTCGCCCGCACGTGATTACACGCCATTGACCTTTAATAGTGATCAGGGAAGGCTGACAATTGATTTTTTCCGTCATCCTCACGGCGTGGCTGCTCAATGGGCCGACAATGCGTTACCCGGGGATAAACTGGCGATAGGCGGCCCCAGGGGGTCACTGTTGGTGCCGCGGGAGTATGGCTGCCAGTTATACTTTAGCGATGAAACCGGTTTGCCAGCGTTGAAACGCCGTATGATGTCGGGAACACTGGGGCACGTTGCATTGTATCTGTGGTGTGATGCTGATGTAGCGCAAGAGTACCTCGGGTTACGGCCAGAACAAGAAGTGCATTTCCTTGAGCCCGGTAACATGAATTTGGTGAGTGCGACTTCTCTGTGTCGTGTTCTGGATAAGCAAAAATTGCCAGCAGAAGATTATTTTATCTGGATTAGTGGGGAAGGTGAGTCAGTGAAAGTATTGAGTGACTATTTTATCTCCACACGTCAGTGCGCTGAGGCCCGGGTCAGGGCGGTAGCTTACTGGCATCAGAAAGGATGAGTGTGGGAATGCATTATGCAGGAGCATAAAACATTAGATATTATTAATAATTAATGCAAGTAATTAATTTTATTGTAATGTTTTTTAAAGTAGTGCCGATAATCATATTCCGTGTTCTATTTTAGGTGCTGCTATGTCTCTTTTTAAACGCATAAAAACATCCTCATTCTTACTGGGAACTCTGGTGCTTTTTGCACTATTTCAACTTATTGCTGGTGCGTTGTTCCTCAGCGCACTCAATTCTGACAACAGAAATTTCGATACTGCTGCAACATTAAGTACTAAATATACCGCTGTCACCAATGCCTGGTTTGCCCTCAATGCTGCGCGTTCAGATAATAACCGTATTCTGATTTGGTTACAGAAAGAAGGGACGCAAAGCACACGTATCCAGGGCATGGTTGACCATGCCAAAGAACAACTCGCTATTGCTGATCGCTGGTTTAAAGAGTATCAGGCAGGACGTCAGATTGATGGTTTCGACCAACATTTGAATGAAAAACTGGCTGAAAGTTATCAGGTGTATGCCAGCCAACTAAACCAGTTAATTGGTATTGCTGCACAGCGCGATATAGCAGGTTTGTTTGGCTTAAATGTTGCGCCCAGTCAGCAGCGCATGGAGCAGGATTACAACGCCTGGCGTGCGGAAGTTAACACGCAGGCAACCGCCTCGTCAGTAAAAAGTCAGGAAGCGTATAAGCTCATGCAATGGCTACTGGGCGGAATTATACTGCTGATGGTATGTTTCATTCTATTGTGCTGGAAAGTACTGGGTGTGGTTCTGATTCAACCATTGACCCAGGCGTTGAAGCATATCAAAACCATTGAGAGTGGCGATTTAACCGAGACCGTAGAGTACGACACCCGCGCGCGCAATGAGATGGCACAATTACTCTCTGGCCTGTCAGGTATGCAACAGGCACTTGCCACCACTGTTGGTAATGTTCGTAGTGGTGCAGATATGATCACCACTGGTGTCAGCCAGATAGCCTCAGGAAATGATGACCTCTCATCTCGCACAGAACAACAGGCCTCTTCTCTTGAACAGACAGCGGCCAGTATGGAACAAATTACCTCAACAGTTAAAAAGAATGCTGATAACTCACATGAAGCCGCACGTCTGGCGCTTTCTGCCGCTGAAAATGCTGAAAAAGGCGGCACGATTGTTGATGGTGTAATTAAGAGTATTTTCGGTCTTGAAGACAGTTCAAAGAAAATTTCAGAAATTACCGGTGTAATTGAAAGTATCGCATTTCAGACTAATATTCTGGCGCTGAACGCAGCCGTTGAAGCAGCCAGAGCTGGCGAACACGGACGAGGATTTGCAGTCGTTGCCGGTGAGGTGCGCAATCTTGCTCAGCGTAGTGCCGTGGCAGCTAAAGACATTAACAGTCTGATTGCTGAGTCATCATCACGTGTGGCAAATGGATCGAAACTGGCCAGTCAGGCTGAAGAATCAATGCATGAAATTCTCATCTCGATTAAACAAGTCCGCGATATCATGGAAGAAATATCTATTGCCTCCGATGAACAATCACACGGCATTGATCAGGTTGAAGTGGCAGTACAGGAGTTGGATCGTGTAACACAGCAGAATGCGGCACTGGTTCAGCAATCGTCTGCCTCTGCCAAGTCACTCGAAGAGCAGGCTGGTCGTTTGCAACAGGCAGTTTCCGTATTTCGTATTAGAACGCAACAATCTGCGCCGGTGAAGAGTATTACCTCTCCTGCTACGCGTCGTCTTGCTGTCACTCCCGCGGCAGTAGCAGATGATGCAAAAAATTGGGAAACCTTCTAACTACTCTTCTTACTTTGTTGTTGATGGTGATGTGGCCTTAAAAAGCCACATCACAACAGATTATAAGGTACCTGTACCGCCATCCGCACACCATACTTGCCCTGAAGTATAGCTACACTCTGCAGAAGCGAGTGTGACATATAAAGGGGCTATCTCAACTGGCTGTCCCGGACGACCTAATGGTGAAGTGGCGCCAAACTGCTGCACGTTTTCTTGTGGTTGACCACCACTGGATTGCAATGGCGTCCAGTAAGGTCCCGGTGCGACTGCATTGACCCGAATTCCCCGTGAACCTAGCTGTTTTGCCAGCGATTTGGTGAAAATAACGTTACAGGCTTTTGACTGTGCATAATCAAGCAAAATATCACTGGGTGAAAATGCCTGTACAGATGATGTATTGATAATGACAGCCCCTTCCGGCAAATAATTGAGAGCTGCTTTAGTGATCCAGAATGGCGCATAAACATTGGTTTTAAATGTGGCATCGAACGCTTCAGTGGTCAGCGTGGTAATACTCTCGTTGTATTGCTGACGACCTGCATTATTAACTAAAATATCCAGACCACCCAGTGCAGCTGCTGCGTCATCGACTAGTTGCTGGCAAAAGGCCTCTGAACAGATGTCACCGGGTAAGGCTACTGCTTTGCGCCCTGCAGCTTCGATAAGCGTGATTACTTCCGCAGCATCAGATTCTTCTTCGGTAAGATAACTGATGGCTACATCGGCACCTTCCCGTGCATATGCAATAGCCACTGCCCGTCCAATACCTGAATCACCGCCAGTTATCAATGCCTTGCGACCGTTAAGTTTCCCGGAACCTTTATAACTGGTTTCTCCATGATCAGGTAATGGATCCATTTTGCTGGTGAGTCCCGGAGCGGCTTGCGGTTGAGCAGGAAAGGGAGGAAAAGGGTAAGAATGGAGTAACGGTGATGTCTTGTCGTTATGACTCATGATGTGTGCCTCTTACGATGAAAATATCTCATCAAGCCTGGCACAAAATAGCGTACTGTCATGGTTATAATTGAACAAATAAAAAAATAATAATATGGATAAAATTAGTATTTTACTCTATGAGGAAGTAACACCATGAAAGAATCGGTATTACTTCCTGAGTAACAAACTGTTATTCGAAAGCTGAAAGACGGAAAGAAGAAACCATATGGCTCAGGTGATTTACTTGATCTTCCAGTGATGCAGCCGCGGCAGCTGACTGTTGTACCAATGCTGAATTTTGCTGAGTGACGGTGTCCATTTCAGTCACTGCCTGTTCAATCTGTCCAATACCGCGATTTTGTTCTTCTGAGGCTGTTGCAATCTGGTCAATCAGCACACTGACCCGACTCACGGAACTAATAATCGCCTGAATTGCATCGCCGGTGTGTGCAACTTGTTGCGTGCCTGACTTTATATTAGCGACTGACTCAACAATTAATCCTTCAATCTCTTTTGCTGCTACCGCACTGCGCTGAGCGAGTGATCTGACTTCACCGGCTACCACTGCAAAGCCACGTCCTTGTTCTCCGGCGCGAGCTGCTTCCACTGCGGCATTCAGTGCGAGAATATTGGTCTGGAAGGCAATGCTATTAATTACACCAATAATATCTTCAATTTTTTTCGAGCTGCGGTTAATCAGCCCCATGGTTTCATTGACTTCGCGAGAGACTAATTCACCAGATTGCGCATTATGTACCGCTTCGCTGGTTAAACGGCTGGCTTCGTGTACATTATCGGCATTTTGTTTTACTGTTGCCCCAATTTCCTCCATGCTGGCAGCGGTTTCGGTCAGTGCGGCGGCTTGTTGCTCGGTACGTGAGGCGAGGTCAGTATTTCCGGCGGCGATTTCCTGGGCTGCGGTGTACACCGAATCACAAGAGTGACGAACCTGGCGGATTATCTGCGTCAGGGCGATACGCATCTGCTCCATAGCATGCATCAGGGCCTGAATTTCATTGCCCGATTTACCACTGAAGGGGACAGGATTATCGAGAATACCTTCGGAAATTTGCCGGCAATGATCCTCTGCACGGGAGATAGGATTGAGTACCAGACGTTTTAACAGCACCATCACGGCGATAATAACGACGAGAAAAAGTATGGCAAAACTGATGATAAGTATCAGGCCGAAAGTAAAGTGCTGGCTGGCCTCACTGTTCAATTCTCTGGCATAACGCTCGTGCAAATCGAGCACCTGATCGAGCACTTTTTCATACTCTCCATCGAGCTTCATCACCACGGCAATCTGCTGATTGAAACGCGGTCGATCATTCGCTTCAGCAGCGGCAATTAACGGCCGTAGGCCCTGATCACGATATGCCTGATAGGTCTGGATGTACTGTGCTTCAAGCGATTCTTCACCCGCAACCAGTGGCGCATCGCGGTATGCCTGAAAAGCAGCATCTGCTTTTTTCATTACCGTATACACCCCATCAAGAGTGGGCTTATCCGATAAGGTAATACTACCGTCCATCTCTTTCATGTACTCCATCGCCCGTACTCGCAGTGTGCGGCTGTGGTTGATGGGATCGATGATGGAAAGCACGATGCGAATTTCTTTATTCACGTCATTCAACGAGCTATTACTGCGGGTTAATAACCAAATGTTGACAAAAGTACTGATTAAAAATAAAACAAAAAGTAGGCAAAGTGCAAGCAGAGAAGATCGTTTTAATGACATCATCGTGATCCTAATCGGGATTGTTCATCCCAATATCGGCATTCATGCAACAGGATTTAGTTCTTCCAGATGAAATAGTTAAGATATGTTTATGTTAAATGTGGTTATTTAACTCATTGTTATGATTGATTTTTAACGTAATAAAAACCTTGTAGCCAGCATGTATCACTGTTTTTCCAGCAATAAATGGTGCCTCTGGCAAGGAGTTGCACTAATAAAGCAGTAAATCCTGTTTATTTGATAAAAGGCATGTAGCTTAAAAAAGTGCCCCACGGATAACGGGTTGTTTGACTATCGACCGGGGTGATAATGATGAAATATTTCATTTACTTAACAGGGCAATAGTTTTTATTTGTCAAGTTTTATGACATAAAAAACAGGCATCACCAAAAGCAAACAAAAATATGTACAAGTAATTAGGTTTTGTATAACTTATCACACTGGCTAGACAGAGCATCACTGGGTTACGTCATCATAAGAGGCTTACAGCATGCGTTACGACACGGTCAAACCACAAACTGAACAGGAAATTGCTCATTACTTTAGTATCAGTACGGAGTCAATGCCTTCGCACCAGGATACACTGGGACAAATAGTCATCGAAATATTGCGCGCTGGTCAATATGTTAACCGAAAGGCAATTTGCTCAAAATTATTAACTCGTCTTGAACTTTCAGAAAGTGCGATGATGGAAAAACATTACCATCAACTGATAGGACTTCTGTTTGGACGTGAGACCACGCCGTAACAAATTCAAACCTCGCCTTCAATGCCCCCTCGCGAAGAAGTTCAGGCCTGTGGTACGGGCAACCACGCCGGGAATATCCCATGGTCTGGGCTTTATTAAATGTGATGATGATAAATTCAGCCTGTCTCTTTACAGGAATAATACGGGTAATAACGTCGCATCTTCTTCAATTTTAAGCTTTTTACTATGGTATATTGTCACAAAAAATAAATTACTGATCATGTCCCAATTATGAGAGAAAGTTTCAAGTTATTCAAAAACAGCTATTAAGCATTTATTCTATCCATTTTAAAACCCCTTTTTCCGATAACACCAAAAGTGTTCTTTAATCCTCAGAGACTATACGCCCAGGGGGACCTGACGCAGCCTGTTCAGACGATCTCCGGGACAAAGCGAATAAGTTAAATATGCCTGATGCAGTAGATTTTTATATATTATATTACCCTAATCATTTTACTTAGGGTAAGGTATCATAAAAAATAAATGCCATTATTTGATGAATATAAAAATTAATAAGTAAAATCATAAATATAAAATGATATTCATCTCCCACCAGTATTTATGATATCTGTACGCCATGCGCATTATTGAAAGATAAAATTCAATAAAAGTGATGGTTATATTTGGTAGTGAAAATAGCAGGCTGGAAGAGCGGCAATATAGGCTGGCTAACAGATGATTTGTTATCTAGTTACGTTTATCACTAAACAACATGTTGACAGAGGATGCAACGATGAGTAGAGCGGCAAAGATTTACCAGGGAAATGGGCGGCTTATTCTTGGCATTGTCATGCTGGTGCTAACTTTCTGGATGTTTGCACAAGCAATGCAGGCAGTACTTATTCCGGCAATAGCAAAAGATTTTGCTATTACAGATAATCCTGAAAAGCTGGGTCTCCTTAACTTTGCCGCATCATTAACCCCACTCTTTTCAGCGGCTTGTGTTGTTGCAGCCGGTGGGTTGGCCGATCGTTATGGCAGAGTGCGGTTTACCCTGATAGGGGTGATCCTGAGCATAACTGGCTCGGTGATTGTTGCGACGGCGACGACGGTAGAGATACTGATTATTGGTCGGGCACTGCAGGGGATTTCTGCCGCTTGCATCATGCCATCTACTATCGCCTTAATGAAAACCTATTTTGAGGGAAAAAAACAGGCTACTGCACTCTCCTGGTGGTCTGTGGGGTCGTGGGGGGGCTCAGGGTTTTGTGCTATTTTGGTCGGAATCATTGAGCCGCAGTTTGGCTGGCGGGCGGTGTTTTGGCTGAGTGCTGCTGTGGCAATTTGTGGTGTGCTACTGCTATCGGGTACCCCGGAATCGAAAGCGCAAATCAACAACAAAAAATTTGACACACTGGGTGCCTGTATCTTTATAGCTTCGCTACTTTGTCTGGTACTTGGTGTCTCCAGAGGCAGAAGCTGGGGTTATGATGACATGCGCTTTATGGGATCATTGCTGCTCGCGGTGATTGGCCTGATTACTTTTTACCTGATTGAAAAACGTGCCCCGGCTAAAGGGGTCGCACAGTTGATTGATTTTTCTCTTTTCAAGTCAAGAGGGTACTTCGGTGCCACACTGTCAAATTTCCTGTTAAATTCCATCGCTGGCGCTATGGTGGTGGTCAATCTTTACTTGTTACAGGCGCGGGGATTGACGACCAGTCAGGTCGCCAGTATGACTATCGCTTATCCCGTAGCGGTACTGATTTTGCTACCGGTAGGGCAAAAAATACTTTTTGCCTTCGGCGGCCGATTACCGATGATTATTGGCACTATCACCACTTTTACGGGGGTAGCGATGATGTCGTTTACCAGCATTACTGACCTTTCGCTGTATAAACTGATGGTCTTTATTGGTTATGCCATGTTTGGCCTGGGGTTAGGTATTTACGCTACTCCATCTACCTATACGGCTATCTCTTCTGCACCCGCAGAGAAAGCGGCAGTGGCTGCCGGGATCTACAAACTCGCCAGTTCAATGGGGGGAGCGATGGGGGTTGCATTGTCACTTGCCGTCTACTCATCCTTTTCTGATCTTCATGAAGCCGGGGCGACGGGTCTTTGGCTCAATGTTGGTTTTGGTGTTTTAGCACTGATTGCTGTTTTGTTTATTGTACCAGCAAACAATAAAGCAGCTCCGGCGGTTACCTCCGGGCCACGTTCAGTGGCAACCGGGAAATGATGATGACAGAACAGAAAATGAGACAGGAGGCGTCCATGAGAGAGTTACAACGATTTATTGAAGAAAACAGAGTGGAATTTACTGATTTACGTCATATGTTTCACCAGCATCCTGAAATTGGATTTGAAGAGGTGGCAACCAGTGACAAGGTTGCAGAATTGCTCAATTCCTGGGGATATCAGGTGACACGCGGTTTTGCTAAAACCGGCATGGTTGCCACCCTGCGTGTCGGTGAGGGAGGAAAAACACTCGGGTTGCGCGCGGATATGGATGCATTGCCGATGCAGGAGAACTCGGGCAAAGCATGGACCAGCCTTTCTGAGGGAAAATTTCACGGCTGCGGTCATGATGGTCATACCACTACACTGCTATTTGCTGCGAAATGGTTTGCTCACAGTCGTGCTTTCAACGGTACATTGCACCTGTTTTTTCAGCCTGCTGAAGAGTTACTGATTGGCGGTAAAGTAATGCTGGATGACGGCGCATTCAGCCAGTTTCCCTGTGATGCTATTTTTGCCTTACACAATATGCCTGGTCTGCCTGAAGGAAGTTTTAATTTTCGGGCTGGTGCGATGCTGGCTTCGGCGGACACAGTACAGATCGAAGTCACTGGTGTAGGAGGCCATGGTGCTATCCCGGAAAAAGCCGTTGATGCAACGCTGGTGGCTTGCTATATCGTGATTGCTTTACAGAGTATTGTCTCGCGCAATGTCACGCCTTTTCAGCCAGCGGTTATTACGGTAGGAAGTCTGATCTCGGGGATGGCGGCAAACATCATCAACGAACGTGCGTTAATGAAGCTCAGTGTCAGAACGCTGGATCCCGTTGTGCGTGAACAGGTGCTGGAGCGTATTTCTGTGGTGGCTCGTGCGCAGGCTGAAAGTTTTGGTGCCCGTGCAGAGATCACTCATCTGCATGGCAGCCCGGTTTTGGTGAATGACCCGGAAATGACCGATGTTGCTATTGCCGTCGCTCGTGAGCTTTTTGACGAGAAGCTGATTGATCCTGATGCTCAGCCGCTTATGGGCAGTGAGGATTTTGCTTTTATGCTCGAAGAACAGCCGCGAGGGAGTTACTTTTTCGTCGGCGCTGGGGAGGGAGCCCCGGTGCATAATCCACACTACGATTTTAACGATGCGATAATGCCACCCGCCGTCACGTTTTGGGCACGGCTGGTAGAAAAGTATTTATCATAGTTTACAGATGATGAAAGAGTTTACTGGCAGTAAATAGTTTTACCGTGACCGGTCACGGTCATGCCCGCATAGCAGCAACCAGGGCACGGTATCACCGTAGCATTTTTTGAACAGGATTGGTTCCGGGGTGTATAAATGGCTATACACCTGGCATGCGATAACAGTAATAGTCACAGTGTAAACAGTAAGTTCGTGATAGCAGGGCAACGTTTTGTCACCCGCAAATAGCGGGTGACATTCACTGGGATTTTGTCTGTCCATCGGTAACTGACGCGGTAGCTGCAGGCACAGTAGTCTCAGCGGAGACTGACTTCTCTTCTGACGAGGTTGGCGTGCTTGCTGTAGTGGCCGCAGATACCGGATGGTCACCTGTTTCCGTCATTGAAGATGATACCCCCGGTTGCTGCACTGTAATGGAAGGCGGATAGCTTGGCAGCGTGGTAATGGAAGGCAGTGTTGTGGCGGTAGCAGCCGGTGCGCTGGTATTGATAGAGGTCACTGTCGATGTACCGGTGGGCTGTGGTGCGGCGATATCACTGTCATGAGCGGCTGATTCACCGACAGAAGCTACAGCTTGTGGGAGTGGGGTCTCAGTCGTTGTCCCGCGGTCAGTAAATGCAGGGTTATTCAATCTTATTGAGTAAACCACCTGACGCGTAGTGTGCTTTTCGGTGTTAACTGTCAGAGAAGGAATAGTTACACGACCATACCCGAACAGCGTCTCAACATAACCACCAATAATGTGTTTTCCGGCAGGAAGATGAAGGGTGGTCTTTTCCCCTTGTTTTAATAAACCGGCATCATGGCCATCGACCGTAATTCTGATGGCAGAACCATCATCGGCGCGGGTGATAATATGGGTAATAGTGAGAGGTGAATTACCGGCAAAAAATTCGGCTTCGGGCGGTTTCTGTTGTTGACCGGCACAACCGCTTAACAGTAATACTCCAGCGATAATAGCCGGGAAAAAACAGTTCATGGACATCTGTTCCTGTAAACAATAAAGAAGTATTTTAGCAACAGAATCAGCAGACTAACAGGTCAGTAAAGCCAGGTTTACTCTGAAATTTTTTTATATCGCATAAGAAAATTTTATTGAACACTATATTCCGTTTTGCTATATCTCATCGCCTCTAAATCCTTTGCGGATAACAAGCGTCTCTTTATCATCAAAGTGAAAAGTAGCGTGATTGATGATGCAGGGTACTCAACCAGCATATCGCCGGATAAAACGGTAAACGAGCAGCAGATGATAGTTTTGCAAAACGTTTCAAAGGTTTTTTCGTCTGCATCAGGGAACGTCACCGCCGTTGATAAGGTAAATCTGCAGGTCGCGAAAGGCGAGATTTACGGCATTATTGGTTACAGTGGCGCGGGTAAAAGCACTCTGATACGGTTATTTAATGGTCTGGAAAAGCCCACACAAGGAGAGGTGCTCATTGACGGTCAGGATATCGCGTGTGCGAAGGGCGAAGCCCTGCGGCAAGCACGGCTGAAAATTAGTATGGTATTCCAGCATTTTAATCTGCTGTGGTCGCGTACCGTGAGTGAAAATATTGCTTTTTCACTACAAATTGCCGGAGCATCCGCTGACTATATCAAACAACGCGTTGCTGAACTGGTGCAGATGGTCGGGCTTAATGGCAGAGAGCATGCTTACCCCGCGCAATTAAGCGGCGGACAAAAACAACGAGTGGGTATTGCCCGCGCACTGGCGAATAAGCCCGAAGTACTGCTATGTGATGAAGCAACCTCGGCGCTTGACCCGCAAACTACCGACGCCATTCTTGATTTACTGCTGGAGATCAATCGACGGCTCAACCTGACCATTGTACTCATCACACATGAAATGAATGTGGTGCGTAAGATTTGCCACCGTGTAGCGGTCATGGAATCAGGCAGGATTGTGGAAGAGGGGGATGTTCTGCAGGTCTTTACTCATCCACAACAACCTATTACCCGGCAGTTTGTCAAACAAACGCAGGCTTATTCGACAGAGCAAATGCCATTTAATCCTGAGTTTGTCGATCTGTCTGCAGGCAGCGTGCTTAAACTCACCTTTATAGGCCAGCCAACCGGACAGCCCGTAGTGGGGGAGTTGACACTGAAGTATGGCTTACCCTTTAACATTCTGCATGGAAAAATGACCCAGACCACACACGGTAATTTTGGCGAATTATGGCTGCAGATGAGCAGCAATTAGCGTCTATCCTTACTGAGCTGCATCTCCACCAGATTAACACGGAGGTGGTGAGCCATGCCTGAGTCACTTTTTCCGCATCTGAACGTTGATCGGCTATGGGATGCTACCTGCGAAACGCTGTATATGACCAGCATTTCCGGGGTGGCGACATTTTTACTCGGTATTATCATCGGGCTGGCACTGTTTCTTACCGCACGTGGTGGATTACTACAAAACCGTGTGGCCTATTCCGTCATTTCATTGCTGGTGAATATTTTCCGCTCAATACCTTTCATTATCCTGATTGTATTACTGATTCCATTTACCAAAGTGCTGGTAGGCACCATTCTTGGCGCAAATGCCGCATTACCCGCGTTGATCATCGGTGCAGCCCCGTTTTATGCCCGGCTGGTCGAGATAGCACTGCGTGAGGTGGACAAAGGCGTTATAGAAGCCAGCCGCTCGATGGGCGCGCGCTGGCATACTCTGATTTTCTCGGTACTGCTGGCAGAGTCATCTCCGGCGCTGGTTTCAGGTATCACGGTAACGCTAATCGCGCTGGTGAGTTACAGTGCGATGGCCGGTGTCATTGGAGCGGGTGGTCTGGGAAATCTGGCTTATCTGGAAGGTTTCCAGCGTAACCACAGTGATGTCACTTTTATTGCCACGCTAACCATTCTGGCGCTGGTCTTTATTATCCAGTTTATTGGCGATAGCGTGACACGTCGTTTTGATAAACGTTAACTGACAGGAAATAACGATGAAAAAGATAAGTAGTGTGCTGATAGCTGCATCGCTGGGCCTGCTCAGTCTGAGCACCCGGGCAGATACATTGAAAGTGGGGGCGTCAAACGTACCCCATGCAGAAATTCTTGAGCAGGCAAAACCTCTGCTGGCAAAACAGGGTATTGATCTGGAGATTCAACCCTTCCAGGATTACATTTTGCCTAACACTGCACTGGCCAGTCGTGAAATTGATGCTAACTATTTCCAGCATATTCCTTATATGGATAGCGTCATAAAAGATCATGCCGGAGATAAAAGTTACGATTTCGTCAGTGCCGGCGCCATTCATATTGAGCCTATCGGGATTTACTCGAAAAAATATAAATCACTGCAGGCGCTGCCACAGAAAGGTAACGTAATTATGCGTGATGCGGTGGCAGAAGAGGGGCGTATTCTGGCTATTTTCGAACAGCAAGGTGTGATAAAACTGCGTCCGGGGATAAAAAAAGTCGATGCACGTATCAGTGATATTATCGACAATCCTAAGCAGCTGAAATTCCTGCCTAATGTTGAAGGTGCTCTGTTACCCCAGATGTATAACAACGACGAGGGTGATGCGGTGGTGATCAATGCTAACTATGCCATTGATGCCGGACTCGACCCGGTAAAAGATCCGATTGCGGTGGAAAGTGGTGAAAATAACCCTTATGCCAATATCATTACGGTACACCGTGGCGATGAAAATAAGCCGGATATTGTCGCTTTGGTTAAGGTGCTGCACTCTCCTGAAATTCAACAGTGGATCCTGACGAAATACAAAGGTGCAGTAATTCCGGTTAGTCAGTAATGGCTGTTGTCCCGCAGTGATGACTGCGGGACACTGTCCCGGCGTCAGATGGTTACCATATTTCTGACGCCTTCCGCTTCCATGGTTTCTCCATCACCACGCTGTACTATCTCTCCACGCGACATCACCAGATAGCGATCCGCTAATGCGGCAGCAAAGTCGTAAAATTGCTCTACTAATAAGATCGCCATATCTCCCCGTTGTGCCAGTTGACGGATCACGCTACCAATCTCTTTGATGACCGAAGGTTGAATTCCTTCCGTAGGTTCGTCGAGAATCAGTAACCTGGGTTGACAGGTCAGTGCCCGGCCAATCGCAAGCTGCTGCTGTTGCCCCCCGGACAGGTCACCGCCACGACGCTGGCGCATTTCATACAGCACAGGGAACAGCGCATAGATCTCATCCGGTACACGTTGCGCCTGTCGGGCCGGAAAGCGTGCCAGTCCCATCAGAAGGTTTTCTTCCACGGTCAGGCGGGGAAAGATGTCACGTCCCTGGGGAACATACGCAATGCCTCCGGCAACTCGCTGGTGGGGTCGCCATGGGGTGATATTTTCTCCCTGCCAGATAACCTCACCACTGCGCACAGGAATAAGTCCCATCAGACAACGTAGTAAAGTGGTTTTTCCCACACCATTACGTCCCAGCAGACAGGTGATCTCTCCCTGATACACGTCGAAGCTGACACCCCGTAAAATATGGCTGCCACCGTAATACTGTTGTAATTGATTTACTGTTAGCATTTTATCGCCCCAGATAAACTTCAATGACCTGTTCATTCGTCTGAACATCACGCAAAGCACCTTCCGCCAGACGCTGTCCCTGATGCAATACGATCACCCGATCAGCAATAGTCTCGACAAACCCCATATCGTGCTCGACCACCATCAGTGCATGGCGGCCGGCTAATTCACGAAATAGTTCGGCGGTGTACGCTGTTTCTGCATCAGTCATCCCTGCCACGGGTTCATCCAGCAGTAAGAGATAGGGCTCCTGGATTAACAACATGCCGATTTCCAGAAACTGTTTCTGACCGTGTGAAAGTAATCCTGCGTAGCGGTTTCGTTCGGTATCCAGTCGCAGCAGGGTGATAATTTCATCAATCCGTTCCTGCTGTGCTGCGCTCAGACGCGCTCGCAGACAGTGCCAGACAGATTTATTGGTTTTTAGCGCTACTTCCAAATTTTCACTGACAGTCAGCGCCTCAAAAACGGTTGGTTTCTGGAATTTTCGACCAATCCCCTGTCTGGCGATCTCTACCGGAGAGAGGGTGGTTAAGTCGTGTGATTGATCGTAAATCACCTCACCGCTGTCAGGACGCGTTTTACCGGTTATCACATCCATCAACGTGGTTTTACCTGCGCCGTTGGGACCAATCACGCAGAGTAACTCACCGACTCCAATCTCCAGCGTCAAATCGGTCAGGGCGCGGAAGCCATCGAAACTGACATTGACCTGCTGCAATGAGAGAATGGGATCAGGCTGAACGCGAAAACGATCCTGCCGTTGGGGTTGGGTATACCGTGCATCAGTCATGTTTATTCCTTCTCAGTAAACCAATTACTCCTCGTGGCAGAAACAGTGTTACGCCAATAAACATTAAGCCGAGAAACAGTAACCAGTATTCGGGGAATGCTACAGTGAACCAACTTTTTGCCCCATTCACTATCACTGCGCCCAGCAATGGGCCAATGAGTGTGCCTCGCCCCCCGAGGGCTACCCAGATAGCGGCTTCGATGGAGTTCGTGGGAGACATTTCACCAGGATTAATAATGCCCACCTGCGGCACATACAGTGCCCCTGCCAGGGCACAAATTACCGCTGAAAGCACCCAGATGAATAATTTAAAGCCACGGGGGTCATAGCCGCAAAACATCAGACGATTTTCAGCATCGCGCACGGCGGTCAGTACCCGGCCAAATTTACTGCGGGCAAGGAAAAAACCGATACCCAGGGTAGTGAATAGCAGCACTACGGTTGCCATAAACAAGGCAATACGCGTTGTGGTTGCGGTGACCGGAAAGCCAAGCAGAGTGGTGAAGCCAGTAAAACCGTTATTACCACCAAAGCCGGTCTCGTTACGGAAAAAAAGCAACATCATGGCGTAAGTCATGGCCTGGGTGATAATAGAGAAATAGACCCCTTTAATACGCGAACGGAAGGCAAACCAGCCAAACACACCTGCCAGTAACCCCGGAACAGCAATGATCAGTAACAGTGCCCAGGGAAAATGTTCTGTCCACTGCCAGAACCAGGGTAACTCCTGCCATGAAAGGAAAGACATAAATGCTGGCAGGCTGTCACCGGCGGCCTGACGCATCAAATACATCCCCATGGCATAGCCACCGAGGGCAAAGAACAGACCGTGCCCCAGAGAAAGCATACCGGCATAACCCCAGACTAAATCGAGAGCAATCGCCATCACGGCATAGCAGAGAATTTTCCCCATCAGTGTCAGTGTATAAGTCGACACTGACAGTGGGTGAGTGGCTGGCAATAATGCCAGTAATGGTAAGGCCAGCAGTAGCAGGGCGATTAACAAGATCCCCCCTCTGACTAACAGAGGGAAACGGCGGTACAACGTCAGAGAGAGTGGCTGTTTCATTAGTCTGTCACCCTTCCTTTCACCGCAAATAACCCCTGAGGACGTTTCTGAATAAACAGAATGATCAAGACCAGAATCAGAATTTTACCGAGCACAGCACCCATCTCAGGTTCAAGAATTTTATTCAGCATGCCGAGACTGAAGGCGGCAGCTACGGTACCCGCTAACTGGCCTACGCCGCCGACCACCACCACGAGGAAGGAGTCAATAATGTAGCCCTGACCCAGTTCAGGGCCGACGTTACCCAACTGGGATAGCGCCACGCCCCCCAGACCGGCAAGCCCCGAGCCCAAACCAAAGGCCAGCATATCGACTCGTCCGGTAGGAACCCCACAACAATCTGCCATTGCCCGATTTTGAGTCACCGCGCGCACTTGCAAACCAAGACGGGTACGGTTCAGCAGTAGCCACGTCATTGCCAGAACCAAAAGAACAAACAGGATCACAGCCAGACGGTTCCACGGCAGAATGAGATTAGGTAATACCTGTAAACCCCCTGATAACCAGTCAGGATTAGCCACTTCGAGATTTTGTGTACCAAACACCAGCCTGACCAGTTGAATTAGCATCAAACTAATCCCCCATGTCGCCAGTAGGGTTTCCAGGGGACGACCGTAAAGATGTCGGATGATGGTTCGCTCCAGCAGCATCCCCATGCCAGCGGTCACAAAGAAAGCCGCCGGTAACGCGAGGAGTGGATAAATAGCCAGCCATTCCGGGGCCATGCGTTGTAACAGCACCTGAACCAGCCAGGTCGTGTACGCCCCCAGCATCAGCATTTCACCGTGAGCCATATTAATCACCCCTAACAGGCCATAGGTGATTGCCAGACCGAGTGCCGCTAATAACAGTACTGATCCCAGCGAGAGGCCGGTGAACGCCTGACCGAGCAGGTTGCCCCACATCAGACGCCGTTCTACTTTTGCTAAACTCTCAGTGGCAAACTTGCGCACCGTGGCATCGGGTTCATACTGTGCTTGCGTTAAGCGTGACAATGTCGCCTGTACATCAGGATCACTGCTATCCGCCAGTAGCTGAACAGCCTGCATCCGCACCGCAGGTAATGGATCATTAATCTGTCTGACTGCAATAGCCTGACGCAAAATCGCCTGAACAGCGGGGGCAGGTTCTACGGTCAGACGTTGCTGTAATAGTGCCAGCTGCGCATTGTCGCTATCACGTTGTAATACGCTGGCTGCGTTAAGGCGGGTAGTGATATCCGGACTGACTAACTGATGCGCGGCGAGGGCGCTACTGACCAGTGTTCTCAGCCGGTTGTTCATAAAGATTTTTTTCGGTGTGCCAACGGGTGGGGCTGTTCCCTCGAGAGGAATAAACTGTTGTTGGTTCTGCCGAAAAGGGTGCCGGGTATCATCGACCACCAGTGTTTCAGACTGCAGTGCTTCGAGCAGTGGTAGACGCACAGCATCGGGGGTTACCGCCCATTGTTGCAATAATGCGGCCTGCTCCTGACGGTTTGCCTGGGCAAATTCTGCTGCCGGACCGGCCTGAACCAGGAAAGGGTACAGTAACATCAGTGCGAATATCCGGATGAGACTGTGGCGAAATGTTTTCATGCCAGCTACCTTTTTGACGGATTACCCTGTGGGAGAAAAGCAGGCACAAAGCGTGCCTGCCAGTGTGTCATTACTGACTTGATTTCACCGGAGTATCAGGTTTTTTATCGTTCCCGGCGATGTAAGGGCTCCACGGCTGTGCACGTACCGGTTTATCCGTCTGCCAGACCACGTTAAACTGACTGTTCGGTTCAATTTCACCGATCATGACGGGTTTATGCAGGTGGTGGTTGGTACTGTCCATGGTCAGGGTATAACCATCCGGCGCGACGAAGGTTTGTCCGGCCATAGCGGCGCGCACTTTGTCTACATTAGTTGTGCCAGCTTTTTCGACGGCCTGTGCCCACATATGAATCCCGACATAAGTCGCTTCCATCGGATCATTAGTCACTACGGTACTGGCGTTAGGCAGATTATGTGCTTTAGCGTAGGCTTTGTAATCGGCGACAAATTTCGCGTTGGTCGGGTTGTTGAGGGATTCAAAATAGTTCCATGCCGCCAGATGGCCTACCAGAGGTTTAGTATCAATACCACGTAACTCTTCCTCGCCAACCGAGAAGGCAATCACCGGAACATCAGTGGCTTTGATCCCCTGGTTAGCCAGTTCTTTATAGAAAGGTACATTGGAATCACCATTAATGGTCGAGATCACCGCAGTTTTACCACCAGCAGAGAATTTTTTGATATCGGCAACGATGGTCTGATAATCACTGTAGCCAAATGGGGTATAGACTTCAGTAATGTTATTGTCTGTCACACCTTTGCTGTGTAAAAAGGCGCGCAGGATCTTATTGGTGGTGCGGGGATAGACATAATCAGTACCTAACAGGAAGAAGCGTTTTGCACTGCCTCCATCTTCGCTCATCAGATATTCTACCGCAGGAATCGCCTGCTGATTGGGTGCTGCTCCGGTATAGAAGACATTAGGTGACATCTCTTCACCTTCATATTGTACCGGATAAAACAACAAACCATTCAGTTCTTCAAACACGGGCAGCACGGATTTACGTGACACTGAAGTCCAGCAACCAAATACTACGGCAACTTTATCCTGACTAAGCAATTGTCGGGCTTTTTCTGCAAACAGCGGCCAGTTTGACGCAGGATCAACTACCACAGGCTCCAGTTTTTTCCCCAGAACTCCACCTTTAGCATTGATCTGATCAATCGTCATCAGGGCAACGTCTTTCAGTGGCGTTTCGGAAATTGCCATGGTACCGGAAAGTGAACTCATGATACCAACTTTGATGGTATCAGCTGCCTGAACACTCCAGGCCAGACCCATTGAAGCTACCGTGACAGATAATGCACAGGCCTTAAGAAAGTGACGTCTTTTCATTACAACCCCTCTAAATTGTGTGTAATTACACCGCAAACCAATGTGCTGGCGGTATTGGTCTCTGACCTTAGTCGGTCTGTGATCTGGCTTGCTGCAACATGTGCAGCGTGATTTTTCTCACTTCGGCTTTACTCTGTAAGATATGCCCGGTCAGAATCTGCTGCGCCTCCCCGGTTTGTTGGTTGATGATGGAGTGAAGGATATTACGGTGTTCGCGATAGGTGGCGGCGATACGGTCATCACGGGTGAAATCGAGATGACGAATGATGCGTATCTTTTCAGTTATTTCGCGGTGAACACGCGCCATCTCAGGATTACCGGCAGAAGAGACTAAAGTAATATGAAACTGTTCATCCTGCTGCGATACGGTATGACTCTCATCCAGTGGCGATGCGTTCAACCAAAAATCGATTAGCGGTGCCAGCGCCTGCTGACAGGATTCCGTCGAACGCTGACACAGGCGCAGCACGGCTTCGCGCTCCAGGACGATACGAAAATCGTACAATGCTTCGTAATAATTGAAATCAAAAGGCTTTACTTGCCAGCCACTGCGTGAATGTACCTGAACATAATTTTCGTGTTCCAGCCAGAACAGTGCCTGTCGTACCGGTGTACGACTGGCTGCCATTCTTTCCGCAATTTCATTCTCACTAAAGTGGTCGCCGGGCATCAGACGAAAAGCAAAAATATCATCCTTGAGAGCCTGATAGATGCGCTGCGCTAATCCCTGTGGGCGCGATGCAGTATTGGTGAGTTGCGATGCTGGCATGGATACTCTCCTGTTAATCGAGCCACACAAGGGTGTCGCCAGGATTGACGGTACGTCCTGGCTGGCACTGAATACGTTTGACAATCCCGGCTTGTGGGGCATGTATGGCCAGTTCGGTTTTCATCGCTTCAATGATGACTAAGGGTTGTCCTTCACTGACCTGTTCACCTGCCGTGACAAGGACCTTCCAGACACTGCCACTCATATCCGCTACCACGGGCAGTGCATCCTCCTCCGGCTCACTTTCGATAATAATTTCCGTTTCTGCACCGCGCTCCTGCTCGCTCTCTTGCTGCCAGCGTGTGACTTCATTGGTGAAAGCCGCTTTTTGTTGTTGCCGGAAATCAAGGATCGTGGAGTGATGCTCAGCCAGAAAATCGAGATGCGCTGAGAAATCAAACTCAGTCTCTTCAATGTTAATGGTGGCACGGCCTTCACGGAAATCGTCACGGAACTGATTCAGTTCCTCTTCGCTGACCGTGTAGAAGCGCACCTGGTCGAAGAAATGCAGTAGCCATGGTTCTCCCGCCGGAAATACACTGTTCTTCAGAAATTTATTCCAGATAGGCAAGGTACGCCCGACTAGCTGATAACCACCGGGTGAATCCATGCCGTAGATGCACATGTACATGCCACCAATGCCCACAGTTCCTTCAGCAGTGAAAGTCCGGGCAGGGTTATATTTCGAGCTCAACAAGCGATGGCGTGGGTCAAGGGGAACGGCGCAGGGTGCTCCGAGATAGACATCGCCCAGCCCCAGTACCAGATAGCTGGCGGCGAATAACGTATCGCGTACCGCTTCCCGCTGACTAAGGCCATTAATCCGCTGGATAAAATCAACATTATTCGGTAACCACGGGGCATCATGGCGCACGGTATCCTGATAACGGGCTACGGCATCAAGCGTTGCGCTATCTTCAAACGCCATCGGTAAATGAACGATACGCGAGGGCACTTTCATGCTACTGACATCACCGAGGGTTGATTCCTGCTCCACGAGCAGTTCAACCAGCTCACGCTGACTGATAAGCAAACTGTCATAACGCACTTGCAAGGAGCGGACGCCAGGCGCCAGCTCTTTGATGCCAGGATGGGCAATCTGATTCAGTCTGGCCATCATCAGATGTACTCGCAGGCGCAAAGCGAGATCGAGCACATTATCGCCATACTCAATCAAAATATAGTTATCACCGGCCTGTCGATAGACGCGTGTTGGCGCCGTAGCAGTTGCTGACTCAGCGGCAAGTACGGTCGCCGGGTGGCCATTTTGTGGCTGCAGGGAGACAGGTGCAAACTCGTAGGATGGCAACGGTAGTAAGCTATCCACTGCTTGTAACTGACGTTTTTCCAGCGCCACGGCATCGTCAATCGTCAGGGGGAAAAAGCGCAGTTTATCACCAGGTTTCACCTGGCCAATTTTCCATAGTTCTGCTTTAGCGATAGTGACCGGGCAGACAAAACCACCTAAACTTGGTCCATCACGCGTCAGGATTACCGGGAAGTCACCAGTGAAATTGATGGCGCCGATAGCGTATTCACAATCATGCACGTTAGAAGGATGCAGACCCGCTTCGCCGCCATCAGGACGAGTCCATGTGGGTTTCGGGCCTGTCAAACGAACGCCGAGGCGGTTCGAGTTGTAATGCACTTGCCATTCACTGGCGAAAAATGTCTCAATAGACGCTTCAGTGAAAAAGTCTGGTGCGCCGTGCGGCCCATACAGGACGCCAATCTCCCAGCAATCACTGTAAGCCGGAATTAAGGCAGCAGGGAGGGCCTGCGGTGGGGCAATCGGGGCCGGGGTAGTGCATGCTGCCAGCGAAGGCTGAGAAACAGATAAAAAATCAGCGACACGAAGCGTACGTCCGGCGTGCCCACCAAACTGACCTAAGGCAAATGTTGAACGACTACCGAGGTAGCAGGGCACATCAATACCATTACGCACGGCGAGGTAACTACGACAGCCACTTTGTGTACGTCCTATCACCAGTGTCTGCCCTGCACGGACACGGACAGGCTGCCACTGTGGTAGTGGCTCACCATCAAGCAAAGGTAGGCAATCTGCACCAGTGAGCGCAATATCGGCATCGCAGTGAAACAACAGGGTTGGCCCTTGCAACGTGAATTCAAGCCCGGCAGCAGAAGCATGGTTGCCGACAATGCGGTTTGCCAGTCGGAAGGCATAGTCATCCATCGGGCCTGACGGGGGGACACCAATATCCCAGTATCCCTGTCGGCCAGGATAATCCTGCACGCTGCTCAACGTGCCAGGTTGTAATACTTCTATCACTGCGCCACTGGGTGTCAGTGAATCCAGCATACGTGTCCAGACGGTGCCTTGTTTGAAATCGGTGGTGGCGATGATCTGGCGCAGATACTCAAGATTGGTCGTGATCCCCTGTAAACGGGTAGCGTTGAGTGCTTCCTGAAGTTTTTCTATCGCTTCATTACGGGTATTGGCATGCACAATCAGCTTGGCGATCATCGGATCATAGTAGGCGGAAACTTCACTGCCGGTAACGACGCCACTGTCAATCCGCACCCCGGCAGGAAAACTGACTTCTGTCAGTACACCAGGACTCGGCTGGAATTGTTTCAGCGGGTTTTCTGCATAGAGGCGAACTTCAATGGCAACCCCTTTCGGTGGTTGCTGTAACGTTTGCCAGTCCAGCGCTTCACCGGCAGCGATGCGCAGCATACATTCCACCAGATCTAACCCGGTGACGGCTTCAGTCACCGGATGTTCAACCTGCAAGCGGGTATTGACTTCAAGAAAATAGAACGCATCCTGAGCGGCATCGTAGATATACTCAACGGTACCGGCGCTTCGGTAATTCACCAGCTTACCGAGCGCCACCGCAGACGCCAGGATAGCTTCACGGGTAGCCGCGGGTAAATCAGGCGCCGGAGTTTCTTCAACCACTTTCTGATTGCGTCGTTGCAGTGAGCAATCACGCTCACCTAAGGCAACTACCTGACCTTTTCCATCGCCGAGGATTTGCACCTCAACGTGGCGGGCACGATCGATACAGCGTTCAACAAACACGCCTGCATCACTGAAAAACTGCTCACCCAGACGACGAACACTCTCCCAGCTTTCACGCAACGCCTGGTCGTCGGCACAACGCATCAGCCCGATACCTCCCCCTCCGGCGGTGCTTTTCAGCATCACCGGATAACCAATACTATTGGCAGCCTGCAGTGCTTCCTCCAGTGAATTGAGCAATGCGGTCCCTGGTGTCATGGGAACACCGGCCTGAGCAGCTAATTCACGAGCCCGGTGCTTGAGACCAAAATCACCGAGCTGCTGTACAGTTGGCCCGATAAACACCAGTCCTGCCTGCTCACAGGCGGCAGCAAACGAGAGGCTTTCCGATAAAAAACCATAACCCGGCCAGATAGCGTCGGCTCCACTCTTCCGGGCAGCCTCTATCACCTTGTCGATGCACAGATAGCTTTCACTTGCTTTTTCACCACCTAAAGGCAGCACGATATCAGCTTCTCTTACATGTTCGGCGTTTTTATCCGCATCTGAGTAAACTGCGACACTGGTGATTCCCATACGCCGCAACGTGCGTATAGCCCGACAGGCGATTTCGCCGCGGTTGGCGATTAAGACGGTATTAAACATCACTCTTCTCCTTACCAGACAGCCAGTTACGCCACCCTTTCCAGGCCGTAATATTTTCAGCTCCTGCTAAACCGCAAGGTTCGCAGATAAACCCTTTCACCCATTCACCGTTGTCCAGCTCAACATTGCCGATACCCAGTGGAGCGGGAATTTCAGCGACAAATTCTCCAAAACGTGCGAGGGGGATATCCCACAACTCCAGGGCAATTGCCTCCCCTTGTGCTTCACGTACCAGACCCGGTTTGGCAGG
Source organism: Anthoptus insignis (assembly GCA_022318365.1). Classification (NCBI taxonomy): domain Eukaryota; kingdom Metazoa; phylum Arthropoda; class Insecta; order Lepidoptera; family Hesperiidae; genus Anthoptus; species Anthoptus insignis. Next base: position 55,383 of record DWRH01000019.1, read on the forward strand.
CTGCGTGTTTGCCAGCGCATAGAGGCCATAACAGGGAGCGGTTGTTGCTTCACGCACAAAACGGGCATTGCGGGTAATCAACTGAGCGTTGAGCGGCATTTCTCGTAGGTGGGCACCTACCACCGCAACCCGCACATGATGAGGTGATGGGGGGAGCGCATGTGATAGCGCGCAGGCTATTGATGAGGTTGCCCCCGCAGGTAATTGCACATGTGCTTGCCAGCGGCAACCGAACTCCGACAGTGCGCGGTCATACCATGCTGGTGCGATTAAGGTAATTCCGGCGGGTAATCCATCCTTACGAAACGGGGCAGGCAGTGCCAGCGCAGAGAGATCAGCCAGATTAGTGAAATTCGTGTAAGTACCAAACTGGCTGTTGTATCCAATCGGTTCTTGCGCCATCTCCAGTAGGGTATGGATGGTAGGGGAGGTAGGAACCAGTAACGCATCGACTGTTGCCAGGGTCTGTGCAATGGTCTGGCTTAGCGTGGCACGCAAATATTCTGCCTGATAAGCTTCAACGGCGGAAAAATGCTTTCCGCTGGCAATGATCTGGTACACCGTGGGATCCATATGTTCCGGGGTGTCGAGCATTGCGCCTACCGCAGCAGTACGTTCAGCTACCCATGGTCCCTGATAGAGTTGTTCGGCCAGTTGCTGAAAGGGTGAAAAGTCGATACGTTTCAGCGTTACACCTGCAACTTCCAGCTGCTCACAGGCTGCATACCAGGCAGATTCTGCTGCGCTGTCACCGAAGAAAGTAAGCTTATCAGGAATGGCAAAACACAGTTGCTCACTGAAGCTCGCTGGTGTGGTCGCCGGGTGGTGACGTGAGTAGGCATCCTGCTCATCATAGCTACCCGCCAGGGTGGCCACGGTATAAGCATCGGAAACATTAAGCGCAAATACTGAAATGGTATCGTTAAGGCGACAGGCTGGCACCACGCCATGTGCAGATAACCATCCTTTAGTCGGTTTGAGACCGACAATATTATTAAATCCCGCCGGGACTCTGCCGCTCCCTGCGGTGTCGGTCCCCAGCGCGAATGGCACTAAACCCCGGGCGGTAACAGAGGCAGAACCGGAACTTGAGCCACCACTGACATACTCTGGATTGAAAGTATTCTGCACTGCACCATAAGGCGAGCGAGT